>PVLC010005598.1:0-75007 GCA_004027655.1 Graphiurus murinus
AAAAAAGAGACCAGAGAGAAAGTATCAAAGATCATTTGAAGAAATAAGGACTGAAAATACCCCAAATTTGATGGAAGACATGAATATAAGCTCAGTGAAATCTAAGCAAGATAATGTCAAAGAAATCCACATTGAGCTATGTTATTATCGGATTGTCTTGAAAGCATTGAGAGAAATAAATTATAAACAAGTTATTCTCAATAAGATTGTCAGGTTTCTAATCAGAAACCTTGTCAGTCAGGTGGCAATAGGTTGATATTTTCAGAAGGCTAGAAGAAAAAAGACTCAACCAAAAATCCTAAAAGAATTGAAACCAGACTACCATATTAACGCATGCATATCTATGACCATAGCTGCACAATTCATAATTGCCAAACTATAGAACCAGCTGAGATGTCCATCAACAGATGAATTGATCACAAAGTCATGGGATATATGCAGAATGGAGTTAGCCAATCACTGTGCTGAGCACAGGAAGGTGGGGAGGGAGAGGGAGTGGAGTGGGAACTGGGGTGGGGGTCTCAGTGTGTGCATGTATGCCTCTATCACCCTGAACTTCATCAAGATGTATGATTACAGTGCGCCAATATGTTAAAAAAGAAAAAAAAATGTGAAATGACAGAAAAAATTGACTTATTAGTAGTCACTTTATATATAAATGGATTATAATCTCCAACCAAAAGAGAGATTGTCAGAATGGATTAAAAAATAAATGATTCAACTACATATTGTCCAAGAGAAGCACTAAATCCAAAGACACAAATAGATTAAAAATGCAAAAGATAAGTAAGGAAATAGAAGACTGAACAATATAATAAACTAACTGGATCTAACAGCCAAATACAGACCACTGCACCAATGTTCTCCTCCTCCTCCTCAAGTACACAAAGGACCTTCAAAAAATAAAAAAGGAATAAAAATTGTCAAATCCCCCAAATCATTGCCATAACCAATGTCAAGCAGCTTTTTTCCCTAGAAATTTAGTTTCAGATCTCACATTTAAGTAATTGAGTTGTTTCCTATGCTATAACAGCAACTTTATTCTTTTGCATGTGGATATCCAATATTCATGCTATTTATTGATGAGACTTTTCTTTCCCCAGTATGTAGTTTTCTCAGTGTCCTTGTCAAAGATTAGTTGATTCAATGTGTGTGGGTATATTTCAAGAATCTCTATTTCATTCCATTTTTCTGTGTCTGTTGTTTTTGGTTTGTTTGGATTTGGAATACTGAGGATGGGACTCAGGGGCATTCTATCTCTGAGCTACACCACCAGTCCTATTTTGTTTTGAAACATGGTCTCACTAAGTTGCTGAGGGCCCTGCTAAATTCCGGAGGCTATCCTTGAACCTCTCACCTTCCTGTCTCAGCCTCCCATGTACTGGGATTATAGCTGTGTGCCACCACACCCAGCTCTATGTGTCTGTTTTAATGCCAGTGCTATTCTGTTTTTATTACTGTAGCTTTGTAGTATGTCTTGTAATCAGGTGTGATGCCTCCAGCTTTATTCCTTCTTGCTCATGTAACTTAGCCTAGTTAGGGTGTTTCACACTTCCGTACAAACAGACTTCTTTCAATTTGGTGAAAAATGACATAATTTTGATAGCACTGCACTGAATCCACAGATCTTTTGGGGTAGTATGAACATTTCAGCAATACTTACTCGTCCAATCCATGAACATAGGTTATCCTTCCATTTATTTATATCTTTTTCCATTGCTTTCATTAATTCCCTATAGTTTCCAGCATATAGGCCACTCACCTCTATGGTTAAATTTATTCCTAAGTATTTCATTCTTTTTACTCGTATTGCAAATGGAGTTTTTCTTAACTTCTTTTTAGATATTTTATTCTTAGCATATAGAAACAAAAGTGATATTTATTTATTTACTGTGGTACTGGGGATTGAAACCAGGGGTGTTCTACCTCCAAGTTTAACCCTCAGCCTATTTTTTTATTCCTTATTTTGAAATAGGGCCTTACTAAGTAGCTGAGACTGACCACAAACCCTCAATCCTCCTGTCTCAGCCTCCCAAGTACTGGGATTACAAGCATGTGCCACCATGCCCGGCTCAAAAGTGATTTTTATATGTTGATTTTGTATCTTGCAACTTTACTTAAAGCTTTTTCTATTTGTGGAGCACATCTATGGTTTCCTATCTGTAAGATGGTCGTGTCATCTGCAGAGACAGTTTTACTTCTCCCTTGCTGATTCGTATGCCTTTTCTTTCCCCGTGTAAGCTGTATGTTCATAGGAATCTACCGATCTCTTCTAGGTTGTGATTTGTGACATGTGATTGCTCATTGCATTCTCTCCTGGTCTTTTGTAGGTCTGTGGCTCAGCTGCAGAATCTCCCTTTGCCTTTCTGATTTTAGTGTCCTCTTTTTGTAGTCTAGCTAAAAGTTTGTCAGCTTTGTTTATCTTTTAAAAAACCAGTCCTGAGTTTTCTTTATCTTCTCTCGTGCCTTTCTGGTCTCTATTTCATTTACTTCTGCATGAATCCTTATCATCTTCTTTCTTGTGCTCACTTTGAGCTTAGCTTCTTCTTTTGTTAGTTCCTTGAGATGTGAAGCAAAGTTGCTTGAGATCTTTCCTCTTTATTGATGTACTTAGGGCCAATTCTATAAACATTTGGAAGAATTCACCAGTGAAACTGGGACAGGGACCATAGAGACAAATGGCAAATGCGCTCCTGGACTCACAGCATATTAGCTACTCAAAGCTTGATATGTGCCTCAGTCTCATCAGCTGCAGCGACAAGTCCATCTTTAGGGCCAGGATGCATGGCACGGCAGGTTCCCAGGGCCCTGGACTTGCGTGCTGCCCCGTGTCCTGGTGTCCTGCTTGCTTCTACTTGCCACCCGTGTGCTCTCTTAACGGCCACAGGATTCACCCTCATCACAAAACACAGATGCCCATGTGGACTGTGGCATGATATGAAGAACTAATTTACCTCCAACTTGGCTGACTCTGCCTTCCTCAGAAGTGAAAGTGCCCTGAGAGGAAGGGGGGGTGCACCTTTTGCAATGTACCTAAAGCAAATTAACATTCCTCTCCCATGAATGAAACTGGTTCTCGCCTTTGTCCTGGAAACCAGGCTGATAACCAGCCTGTTTTGTTCTGTGCTATCTCCCTTCTGCTCAATCAAGAAGTCCCCAGAAGAGTCCCTTCCCTCACACCTGTGCCTCCATCTGATTCGGACGGGGAGCACAGGACGTTAAACCAGAGATGTCGTTAAACCATCTGGTCCTGGACCCTTCTGTGAGGAGGTTTCAATTATTGATTTCATGCTCTAATTTGTAATAAATCTGTTCAGATCTATTATGACTGGTACCATGGATTGAACCCAGGGGCATTCTACCTCTGAGCTACACTCCCCCAGCCCTATTTTGTTTTTTATTTTAAAACAGGGTCTCACTAAATTGCTAAGGCTGACTTTAAACCTGTCTCAACCTCTCAAGTACTGGGATTACGGGTGTGTGCCACCACATCCAACCGATATTCATTCTTAAATCAATTTAGGTAGAATATTTCTTTCTTTTTTTTTTTTTTTTTTTTTTTTTTTTTGGTGGTACTGAGGATTGAACTCAGGGGCATTCTACCTCAGAGCTACATCCCCAGTCCTATTTTTTATTCTTTTTTTTTTTTCTATTTTTTATTCTTTATTTTGAAACAAGGTTTCACTAAGTTGCAGGGAGCCTCACTAAGTAACCGAGGCTGGCCAAGAACCCAGATCCTCTGGTTTCAGCCTCCCAAGTACTGGGATTACAAGCATGCGCCACCACGCCCGGCTGAATATTCTCTCTCTCTCTCTCTCTCTCTCTCTTTCTCTCTCTTTAAGAGTGTTACATGATCTGATTTCTCACTGGATTTTTTTTTAATGTGCTTTTATTGGTGCATTGTCTCACTTCATAATGTAAATCATGTTGACAGTGACACACACGCACACAGCACTTGGTGCCCTCTTCTGCCTCCCCATCTCCCCCCTTCCCATACAGAGGACTGAGACTGAGACTGGGATTTTCACATGTGTACACACAGTTGATGTTATTATTTCCAGTAATGAACCTCAGTCTCCCCTCCCCTTCCCCTAGACCACCTCCCTGGCTCCACTGAGGTTCTCCTCCGTTATCTGGAGTCCCTGTGGAATCCCAGTGACTCCCTAGCTCGCACATGTTAAAGAAAACATATGTGCCTTCACTTTCTGTGACTGGCTAATCTCACTTAACACAATGTTTTTCAGGTCTTTCCATATTCTTGCAAATGACATTATTTTATTCTTCTTTATTGCTGAGTAGAATCCCATTGTGTGTATTTCTCATAGTTGTGTGATCCATTCATCTGTTGATGGACACCTGGGCGTTCTACCTCCAAGCTACACCCCAGCCCTGGGGCAGTATAAACAGCACAGGCCTACCTAAAATGGGGCAAACCTGAGCTTCTTGATTGAATAGCTGCAAATTGCTTAGCCTCTGTGAGCCTGGGCTTTTGTCAGTAAAAGGGAACTGAGAATGATGGTCTGGCTGGTGTTCCTGGGTCAGATAAGATACAAGAAGCCTGCAAGGGAGCCCAGCATTGAGCAAGCTGGGCCCTTCCTCTCTCCACTCTTCCTCCAGCTCAAAGCTCAGGCTGCCGTGAGAGTCAGGCTGCCCCCTGCATCCTAGACCTCCCTCGGGTCTGGTGGGTGGTAAGGCAAAGCCCAGCTCTGAGCAGACTGGATCCAAGCTAAGGCTTCAGTTAGCACTTACCATTAGAACTTCTTTTCCGCAGAATTTGAGAAAAGATTCTTAATCAGTTTGCAAGCAGAAGGAGAGAAATCTGGTCCCCTTGGAAAAATGTCACTCATTTCTGATAAATTTCAGTTTTTCTTTCTTGATTTTCTTATAAGTAGAATCATATAGAACATACTTTCTTGAGTGGCTTGGCATAATGCTTTTGAGATTAATTTGTACTGTTACAAGCACATACAGTTTATTAGTTTCAGATGTTGTGATATGCCATTGTTTGAATATGCAATATTTGGTTACATCATTTATTGAAAGACATTGGGTTGTTTCCAACTATTGGCTATTAAGGACAGAACTGCTACGTACTTTAGTGTAACAATTCTTTTTGTGGACACTTTTTTTAAATTTCTCTTGGGTAAATGCATAAAAGCAGAATTACTGATTATTGTGTTGAACAAATGTTTGCTCTTTTAAGAATTGACTTGTTTTCCAAAGTAGTTGTACTACTTCACATCCTCACTGACCGTCTCAGAATTCCAGTTGCTCCAAATCCCTGTCGAAATTTGTAATTTTCAGTCATTTAAATGTTATGCATTCCACCAGGTGTAGAATATTATCTCATTGTGATTTTTTTTTATTTTTTATTTTTTTATTTTTTTGCGGTACTGGGGGTTGAACTCAGGGGCATTCTACCTCCAAGCTATACCCCCAGCCCTATTTTTTATTCTTTATTTTGAAACCGGGTCTCACTAGGTTGCGGAGTGCCTCACTAAGTAGCTGAAGCTGGCCGCGAACCCGGATCCCCCAGACTCAGCCTCCCGAATGCTGGGATTACAAGCGTGCGCCACCACGCCCGGCTTTCATTGTGATTTTATTTGGTTTCCATTTTTTTCTGTTTTGCTTTTTGTCATCCTTGTTTAAGTGAAGTGTGTGTTTAAATCTTTCACCCAATTTAAGTCTTTTGAGGGAGTGCATTCTTATTTTTGTTCTGTGTTCTGGCTAAAACTTGTCAAATACTTGCAAATATTTTTCCCATTTTGTGGCTTGCCTTATTTTCTTAAGAGTATTCCCCCACGTTGGTCCTTCTTAAATGTGTCATCAACAAAATTTGGAACTCTCAAACCATAGGCAGTATTTCTCCACTTTCATCTTCCCCCAGCCCCAGGAACCTTCTAATCTATTTTGGGTGAGTTTGCATATTCAAGGTGTCTCATTAAGTAGAACCACACAGCATCTGTGCCTTCGTGTCTGGCTTGTTCACCTCAGCATGACATCTTCAAACTTCATCTGTGTTGGAATATGTCTCAGAACATCATTTTTTCTTATGAGTAAGTAACATTCCTTTGTATGTGTCATCATGTCACATATTATCACATTTTGCTTTTTCCACTTATCAGAGGACACGGGTTGTCTCCGTCTTTTGGCTATGGTAAATAATGCTGCAATGAACACTGGCATGTTTCAAGTAGTTGAGTCTCTGCTTTCAATTCTTTAGGATATATACCTAGGAGTAGAATTACTGGCCATATGGGAATTATCTGGTTAGATCTTTGAGGAACTACCAAAGTGTTCCACAGTGGCTACGTTATTTTACTCCCTTCGGTGATGTTTAGCAGTTCCGGTTGGCTCCACCTCGCCAGCAGGTGTCCTCCTGCCTTTCTCATCAAAGCCATATTTGTAGGGTGATGCGTTATTTCACTGTGGTTATTATTTGCATTCCCTCACGACTCATGATGTTTAGTATTTCTTCACGTGCTTGTTGGACATCTGCGTATCTTCTTTGGAGAAATGTCTGCCCAAGTGCTTTGCCTAACATGGTTCTCTTTTTCTTAATTGTAGTTATTTGCATCTTAGCAGGTACATAATTTATATTTCTCCCATTCTATAGGCTTTCTTGTCACTCTTGATAATGCCCTTTGATGCACCAAGGTTTTCAGATTCTGAAGAATTCCAATTGTTTTTTCTTCTGTTGCTCAAGCTCTTGTGTCGGGCCTCTACTCCCTGTACCAAATCCAAAGCATGAAGACATACTCTGTGTCTTCAAAGTCTGAAGGTTTAGCTCGTATGTAGTCGCTGCTGCATTTGAGTTGATGTTTACATTACGGCAGGAGTTCAGCTTCACTCTTTCACAAGTGGAAATACAGTTACCTATCCCAGAGACTTTTCTTTCCCACTGAATGGACTTGGTGCCCTTGTCAAAAAACAACTGGCCAGGGGTGTATAAGTTACACAACTCTTTGAGTTGTAAAAGGGAACAGAGAAACAGCGATGGTAACTGTAGCATATTTATTACTGACAGGAATTATCCAGAAGAGGGGAAAATGCATGGCATGGGACAGAACAGAAGCGCTTCTCTGTGCAGGCAAGAGGGGATGGCATCCAGGTGACAAGTGCAAGGTCCGGCCTTGGAGGTAGAGTTCACCGAGTAGCTGGCAGGATAGGTAGGCAAACTGTAGAAGCAAACCCCGCTGGTGAATCAAAGCCCACAGGTCCCTGTCCTCAGGAGCCTTCAGGTCTAAGGGCCAGACAGGAAGTTCAAGTATGAAGAACAGCTGGGGGTTTGATGATATGATCAAGTTTATTTTTTAAATGGCTACAGAGAGGCCAGGTGGCTATTGGAGGAGCCCTGAATACTGATATATTTCTCAGGAGTGTTCTAGTTGGTAAGCAACATTAAATATTGTTATCAATATGTAAAAACAAGATGTCAACAGTGACACATGAAACTGAATACAATGGTCTTCTGTAAATTTACAAAAAGCAATGAATCAAATTATGGAATTTAATTAAATTCTCTGAATAAGTCGGGCGTAGTGGCACACGTTTGTAATCCCAGTACTTGGGAGGCTGAGACAGAAGAATCGCAGGTTCGTGGCCACCCTCAGCTACTTAGTGAGGTCCTCTGCAACTTAGTAGACCCTGTTTCAAAAAAAAAATAAAAAATAGGGCTGGGGGTGTAGCTCGGAGATAGAATGCCACTGGGTTCAATCCCCAGTACTACAATAAAATAAAAATAAAAAAAATCTCTGAATAGTGTTTCACACAGAGTGAGCCATAAGTAATTCTTTTTCAATGTCACGGCTATTTTAAAATTAGCCCAAAAAAGATCATAAACCTAGAGTTAAATGCAAAGTAAAAAATGAATGAATTATCCCTAATGATTTTTTATAAAATCTCTGTACCTTTAAACTTTCCATAGAAGATCTTCACACAGTACTTACTGGAGGCCTGTCTGTTGTGTGCTTTTTGCCAGCGTTTCTAAACTCCTCAGCGATGGAGGCTGATGTGTAATTTAACCTTGATGGAATCAAACCAGCTTGACCATCTGCCCCCACTGATCACTTCCACAGACCTTGCGTTCTCAGCAGAAGCCTGGAGCTGAGAGATTCTAAAGAGCCACTAAATGTCTTCACAGGATCCACAGAGCCCTCATGCGCCAGGCGTGGGGGCCCGTGCCTCTAATCCCAGTACTTGGGAGGCTGAGACAAGAGGATCAAAGGCTCGAAGCCAGCCTCAGCAACTTAGCAAGACTTTGTTTTAAAATAAAAAATCAAGTAGCTAAGTGGTAGAGCGCCCTGGGTTTAAACCCTAGTACCACAGGGGAAAAAAGATAAAAGAGCCCTTTTCCATTTCTGGACTTTGGGTGTATTAAGTCAGAAATGTCAGAGCCTTCAAGGAAACAGGCAATGAGAGTAAATGGCCTCTACTCAGAATCACCTCTCCAACTCTAGCAGGCAGCACGGGGAAGTGAATGCCGATCCTGCCCAAATAGTAGACTACATGCAATTTCTTTTTTTTTGGTGGTGGTACTGGGGATGGAACCCAGGGGCATTCTACCTCCGAGCTACACCCTCAGTCCTATTTTTTATTTTGAAACAGGGTCTCACTAAGTTGCGGAAGGCCTAAGTAGCTGAGGCTGGCCGCAAACCCGGGATCCTCCTGTCTCAGCCTCCCAAGTACTGGGATTACAAGTATGAGTTACCCATGCCCAGCTTTACACAAATATTTTTATGTATCTATATTTTTGCACAAAAATAAAAAGGCCAAATGAAAATCAAAATTTTCCTAAAGAATAGATAATCCCATGTTTATTTTATATAAAATAATTTAATTTCCAGCTTCTAGTAGCAGCTAAGATGATGAGCATAAAGAGTGGGTTCTGCTTAATATTGTAATATGGGAATAAAACTTACCTCGCAATACAGGGGGACAAAGACCTACGGCCATATTTTACCATACCGGCCCCCTCCGCCAAAGACTGTTTTTGCTCCCTAAGTGTAATACCAACCAGAAATATTTTCTTCAACTTCTTTAATTCATAAAAACTTCATGCACACAAACTCACAAAATAGATTAATATGCAGCAGCAAAACATCCAATTTAAGTGTTTTAGGCGCTTTTATTTAATAAATAACTTCAGTAAATAGCATCGTAAAAAGTGAACTGTTAAAATTAAAAGGCACTTAAAACAAGAATGTGACTAGTCTGAAACAAGAGGAACAGCCCCGACAGCAAGTCGCCACAGTGGCTGTCGGAGCGGCAGCTGGAAGTCAGGCTCGCCAAGCAATGCTATCGCAGAAGCCTCAGTACAAATTCACAGCTCAAACCTCAAAGAAAAACTACCGACAAAAAAGCTGACCCCAGAACTGCAAACAAGTACATTAAAACATTAGAAGAGGTGATAAAAAGCACCAAGAAAAAAAAATAAAAACAACAAAACAAATTCAACCCAAAAGGTCCCATTCAGCAAATAGTACGTAAATTATGGCCTTTATGTAAATAGTGCTAGGTCAGACTCTTCAGCAGAAAATTTCCCGGTACTTTTGTCCAAGGCTTAAATTTATAAAGAGAAGGCATAGAAGTTACCGAGGTGAAGTAACTCTTAAAATGGCACACAGGTTTTAAAGCTATTTGTTTTTCCTTCCTAACTCTGAATTTCCCCATGGCCTTCACAGGTAAACTGTTGCAAAACTGTTTCTCCCCAGTATTTCTCAATAATCTTGTCTTTCAGATATGTCATCAGTCATGTCTACCGGGCAAACAGCAAAATAATGTAGACCTAACACTCCTCAACCAGCCAGCAGGACGTTTACTTTGGATTCTGTATAGCTAAAAGTCAATTTTAATGCATGATTAACAGCAACTCTCATCCTGCTCGATACTCAATCACCCCAGAAATATCACTTAATCCCGTAAGAGCTTGATTTCAAAGGTCCAGGAAGAAAAGGTCGAAAGGCACACGGTGACCTCCGCTGACAAGTAGAGCCATCCTGTCTCAAGTCTTTTGTCAGCCCCTGGCATGGAGTATAACATTATTTTCAAAATAATAAAAAAAACTTTAAAATTATACATATTGTACATTTTCAAGATCTGCATATGAATGAAACCGTGGCGGTGGCGGTGGTGGCGGCGGCCCAGGTCCCGGCTGATTGCAGAAGTGCCCGCTTTGCTCTGGGCGCCGGGCAGCCCGGCTCTCCTCCTGCCTCATTTGCCCTCGTACTTGGGATTGACCACAGTTGTCACAGCGCTCTTGTAAATGGGATTTTCACCCTAACGAGGAAGAAAGAAATGTTTAGTTACTCTACTAAGATCATGTAGTACTATTTTATAAAACAAAAGTTACAGTCATTTCAAGAGGTCATTACCACGATTTTTTAGGAGGTGCTAAGAATGGCTTAGACAAGGATGAAAAATAAAGGCGGGGCTCTGCAGGTCTCACGCTGCCCCTGTGTGCCCATCGCACCCCTGACCCCTCCTCCACTAGAGGCTGCCTGAACAATGTCCTCGGCGGGCGGCACACAGCACACCGCTATCCGTCTATCCAGCGTGGACTAAGGATGGAACCCAGGGGCATTCTACCTCCAAGCTACACCGCCAGTCCTATTTTTAATTTTTTATTTTGAAACAGGGTCTCACTAAATTGCGGAGAGCCTCACTAAGTAGCTGAGGCTGGCCTCGAACCTGGATCCTCTGCTCTCAGTCTCCCAAGTACTGAGATTACAAGCAGACCCTCTCTTTTCACGGGTTTTTAATGCCTGTCTTACGGAAGCATTAACTCTGCCCAACTCCTACCCCCTTAGGCACAGAAGGTGCTTGCTAGTGGAAACGGAGTCCTTGGCTTCCTCGCCGGGCGGGAAGTGATGACGCGGGGTGAGGGAGGGCGAGGGCGGCGCCTGTGTCAGAGGGCACGGTGCCTCTGCCAAGTCGCGCTGACCATTACACTCTTGCTGAAATTCTTCTTCAATATAATAATGGTGATGTTTTAGTGTGATATTATACTTCAGTAGAGTGCCACAGGTCCAGCGAGGGACACCAAGCCATGGCGAGAGGTCTCTCAAGACCCAAAGGAGACTGACAGTGGTGTTCTACGCAGAAAAATAACATACCACCGTCTCTCTGCCCTCGAGGAAGTTATAGTATAAAACAGAGTTCGGTACCTCACGAGGGGATGGTTAACTTCATCGGAGAACACTCTCACAGTGAAACTGACTGCAGCAAAATTATTGAAAGGTAAACAGAAATATTTATGTGTAAGTCTGCAAGTACGTATGGGGAGGGAGTGTGTGTTTTAAGGTGCAGGGAAGAAGGAGGAGCCAAGAAAGAAAGGCAGTGCCGGCCATCATGTCGGGAAGCCCCGCACCTCCAGGCTGGTTCCCGAGATACCACCCAAACACGGAGGACTCGGGGCCCTCGGGGGCAAACCTCGGATCATCTGGATGACAGACCCTCCATGCTAAGCTCTCAAGTGAAGCCACTATATGACACACGACAAGAGACGTTTCCAACGGGACCCTGGCAACTACCTTCCTAGAAAGGCACAGAGCCCGGGTGAGCGGGGCTGGCCGCGGCCGCCTCCATCTGCCTTTCCTTCAAGTAGGCTGGGGTAATGAACTATCATTCAATTAACTTCCTTTAAAATCATAAATTAAACTAACATTCAGTCCTCAAGAATTATAATGAATTATAAAGGGTAGGACAAAAACAGAAAACAAAATACCAAATATTATTGATGAATCCAAAGTATAATTTATGTGGAAGAACTTACCTTTGGAAAAAAGTTTTGCTCTGCCATATAAACAGACATTTTTATTATTTCAAAGTCCAAACAAAAGTTTAACATGCAAGGTTAGAGGTAAAATTAAACTCGCTGTCTATATTAGACATCAGTTTAAACGGAGGTAAACTAAAGTAATTCAGATTAGTTTCTGTCATTCAGAGTGCAACTCCATCCGGCAAGATAACAAAGCGTATTTGTATCTAGGAAACGAGATTGTGTTCTGAAATGCGGCCCTGTGTGCTGAGGAACGGTGGCCCAGTGCTCACTCCCGAGGGCTGGCAGCGGTGATACAGAATCAGCTCTATAATGTAACATACGATACACTCGCTATACAATGCGCTAAGGGAGAGTTGGAATCCGCATTTAAACTTCCATAACAGCAGGGGAAGATGGACTAGGTAAGTTTTTCAATCCCCTTTAAAGGTTATACTTGATCATTTGATATTTCTTTAAATACGCCTACATGGTAGTTTTACATGCCAAAATTATTACAGTGCCTGCTAATGAAATAATAAATTGACTGGCACACCTCGGTCCCATATCAGAACAGTGCTTTATCATCCATGATTTGTTTTAATATCTTAATGATTACTCAAAAACTTTTATTATTAATTTATGCTTCAATTTTTCTTGAGGAAACATCTCAAGATAATCTCTAGCCATGAATTTTCCTGGACTTCACTAGTGTATAAAGAAATTTTTACCTAACATTCACTTCTTGAATTATATGAAATGTTCATTTTGTTAAAGAAGGAACATTTTAGCCAAAACTTAAGCCAACAATATAAACATTAGATATAACTAGTAATTATATACTGAGAATTTCCTTCACGGTACAATTAAACAGCAAGGGTGAAAATTTCACATCAGGAAAGTAAATGAAAACTGTCATGTGAGAAATGACCCCACAAAATTGTCAATATTTCAGCAAAAAACCTACAAAGAAAAAAATTATATAAAAAAAAATCCCAGTAATTTCACTGGCTAATCAGTTTCCCTCTAAAAATGACTTTCTGTAAAGTATTAGGTAAGAAAGAAAAGAACGTACCAATATTCTCAGAGTAACGCACAAATGTACCAACTTGCCACTACATGAATTTGACTCTAATTTTCTGCCAACAAATTTAACTTTATATAAAATCTGCTTAGAAATAAAAAAGATCCGCAAGTCATGATCCCTAGTATCACTGGTACCTCCTGTAGCCCTTAAAAATACTGAACATTCCTGTATCTTAGGCTTTTATTCAATATTATTTTATAAGTACATTCTCGATAGCGTAAATAAAAAGCCGAGGTGTTGGGACTCTGATGAAGTGATTTCCCCCTTGCCAGCGGCTGCCATAGCCGTCTCGTCACGCAGCTGCGGCGCTCTAGAGTGACTTCCCTCTTCCTAAAGAGGGGACGACGTAGCCCGCCCGAGACACGTGACCGCGAACAGCACAGCGCGGAGGACAGGGCAGCGGCGCTGGTCCGCATGCCTGGGCTGGAGTAAGCCACCTCACCCTTCTGTGCCTCAGTTTCCCCACGTGTGGAGCAGGACCAAAGAGGTGGTACTATTTTCATAATTAACATTAAATAAACAGGTTTAGTACTAGGAAGTGTGCCTGAGGCACCAGGAGCCGCACGGCAGTACTGGCTCCCGTCACTGTAAGAATCCTATCGGCACCGGCTTTGAGCTACACGAGGCCGGTGGTGAGAAGAGCCAGGTCGCACGGGCGGGCGCGAGGGAGTGTCCTGCACTGGCGCCCAGGAGGCTTGACCCGTTTATCAGGGCTTCAGGAGCTTATGCGATTGCATTAAAACACTGGAAGCATCTCAAAAAAATTCAGATATGAACAGCTTGAAACTGTGTAAGAAAGAATTCTGATAAAAGAGAAAACCATAACATCAAAATAGGTCACCCAAGCTCGGAGAACAGGAAAAGCAAGCCTTTCTACAACTGCAAATTTCCAAATAAGGTTTTTATTTTAAAACTATAAAAATACCTTTAAAAGGCTCTGTTATAAAAAGTACATTACAAAGTTTACATTTTCTAGTGGCTGTGAATCTCAAAATCTTTCTAGAACCAATAGAAATGATACGTAGTTGAAAAACTCTGAGAACATCTTACCACATTACATTTATTTTTCTATTTTACAATTTGGATTTCACACTCATTTCTCACTATTCAACCCTAAAACTTACACAAAATAATTTGTCATATAAAGGTAAGACCACCTAAGGCATAGCACTGTCATGAGAATCATGGCTAACTGTAGTCCTTTTGCCAAAACCAGCCACCCACACACACACCTACCACCCGCCCTGTTCCGCTGGCTGGGTGCAAGGGCTGGGGTTCGGCCCTGGGTCCGTCTGTCTGCAAAGCATGCTCGCCTTTGGCTACAACACGGCTGTTGCTTCTATACCATATAATTTATTTTAAAATCCTTGTAAAGGCTAAGTTAACACGCAGAATGAAAAGCCACAAGATAGCCATGTAACTAAAGCCAGACTTAATAAAAACAGCAGCAGTGTAAGGGACACACAGTGCGGTAAAAAATGATAAAAGCTGTCATGCAACGATAGAAAGGGAAAGACAATACGAACGGCAACTCAGAGACCAGCTCTGCGTCCATAGTTGGGATTCTGGAACTTATTAATAGGACTCTTGTAAATCGGGTTTTCTTGCTGAAGTAAAAGAAACAGTTTCTAATGATTTTATCAGAAAGTTGATATTTATAGTGCTTAAACACTATTAAAGAGAATTTTTACTACTTCTACACTTCATAATTTTTTAAAAGCCCAAGCAAATTGGAGTAAAATGAAAATGACCGAGATTCATTTACAATTTAAAAATACTGAAAATTCTCACTGTCTTCTAAGGAGGGCCTACCATTCAGCCACCACCCTCTGACCCTGTATCTACAGGCTCTGAATGCTAGCGGGAACTTTCAGTCACATCTTTTAGGTTTCCTTAAAAAGCAAGGTTTATGGAGAGATAATTTCCATAGTTAGAGGGATAACACATACCCTCTAAAGGCACAGGGTTCGAATCGTAAACAACCCGACACCCGGATACTCGGCCCTCGTTCTGGTCCACTCTTCTCCTACTCCAGCTCCCAGCAACCACCAATCTGATCTTTGCCCATGGTCGAGCTTTTCCAGATGTTCAGAAATGGAATCACATCCTAGTCAGCCTTTGAATCTGGCTGCTTCAACTAAGGTTCTTTGTTTTTAAAAAGAGAAAGTAGCTTTCCACTGAGTACCTTGCTATACATATAACATTCTTTAGGATTCCATTTTACATCACACAAGAAGGTGGAAGGGCAGATTTAGGATCAAAACTATTAAAGAACTAAAAATACTAGCTACGATACCCAGAACATACATTCTTACAATGATTTGTTTCAATGGAACATATTTAGGATGCTTTCTCTTTTTCACTCAATGCAATTTCTCTGAATAGTGAACTTCTGGGGGAATTAAATATTTCAAGAAGACTGTAATATATCAGTCTTACAGTTAATAAACAAGTGTTGCATTTGCTTTATGAGCCACCTTAACTTTTTAGATGTTTGGCAACTTACCGTGTCCCATTTGGCGTTCATTTTCTCCTTTTCAAATTTAGCAAATTCCCTTCTGTCGTGAATTATCATTAAAAGCTTCCAAATCAGCAGTAATGCCAGGCCAATGAGAACAATCCCAGCGACCACACCTGCGACGATTGGAATGATGTCCGGACCGGTGGGGCAGTCTGGGAAACAAGAGGGTGAATTATGAGTGAAGAAGGGACGGTTTCGGGCCACCTCCAAACACAGCCACAGAGAGCCCGGCAGCACCTTGCACGACAAACAGGAGAAAACCCAAGAAAAACAAGTGCATCCTGCCCCAAAGAAATTAGAGAAAGCTAGCAGAACAAACAAGGGAAATTACAAGGCTATAAGACACAATCAAAAAACAAAACTCATATATTTTTGATACAAGTATATGTTTATTTCTACATATAGGAATTTGAAAGTTTTTGTGTCACTTATAATAGCATCAAAAAACATCAGGCTTATGTATAACTCTAATAAAATTTGTACAAGCTTTGCACACTAAAAATTATTAAACAGCCAGGCGTGGTGGCACAGACTTGTAATCTCACTACTTGGGAGGCTGAAACAGGAGATCACGGGTTTAAGGCCAGCCTCGACAATGAAGCAAGACTTTCAGCAACCTAGTGAGACCCTGTTTCAAACTAAAAAATAAAGCAGGACAGGGTGTGTGACACAGAGGTAGAATGCCCCTGGGTTCAATCCCCAGTACACACACACACACACACACACACACACACACACACACACACACAAAATTACTAAACAATGATAAAGGAAGTCAAAGAAGATCTGAATAAATGGAGATATCCCATGATCATGAATTAGAAGATTTAATACTTGTCAAGATGTCAATTCTCCCCAATCAGATCTATAAACTCAATGCAATTCCAATCAAATGCTGGCAGGATTTCAGGACTTCTGTAGAAATCAGCAAGCCAATTTTAAAATTTACGTGGGAGGAAAAGAAATAAGTAATACTGGAACAACCCTGCACACTGCTAATGGGAATGTTACTTAGTGCAGCCTTTATGGAGAATACGGAGGTTTCCCCAGAATTACAAATAGTCAAGTGTGGTGGTGCATGTTTTTAATCCCAGTACTTGGGAGGCTGAGACACGAAGACTGCAGGTTCAAGACCAGCCTCAGCAGCTTAGTAAGACTCTCAACAAAATCTGAGCCCTCTTCCACATACGATGATGAACTCATGGCAGGCTGCAGGCCTCCCTGTAAAACTGGACGCTGCAAAATTTCCACAAGAAAATCCAGGAGAAAAATTTTCATAATCTTGGGTTAAGCAAGGAAGTTCGTAGACATAGTAGTAAAACCAAGATCCACAACTGAAAAATTTAGCAAACTAGGTTTTGTCAAAATTAAAACTTCCAGGGCTGGGAGTATAGCTCGGTGGTACAGTGCTTGCCTTGTATACTCAAAGCCCTGGGTTCCATTCCTAGCAACACACACACGCGCACACACACACACACACACACACACAACTTGTGGTGTTCAAAGACACTCCTAAGAAAATGAGAAGACAAGGAGGGAGAGACTGGGAGATAACATGTGTAAAACACCCATCTGAAACTTTAAAAAAGTACAGAAACTTTGAAAAAGTTTGGCAGTTTCCTATAAAATTAAACATGTTTACCATATGCTCCAATATATGTTAGAACATTCCAAAGAATCTACAAAACAAAAGCTTCTAAAAAACCAAGAGAAAAAAATGCTTCATCTTCTGAGAAATTGAACAAATTCAATAATAATATCCTTCAGCAAATCATCTTTCCTATTACCCAAGGAAGTCATCAAGCTCAAATGTAAATATCACCAACAATGACGCCTGCCTACCGGGCAGGCACAGTTCCGAGTGCAGATGACTACACTTATTCTTTAAGCACTCCGATCGGAAAACTGAAAACTTGACTTCTCTTTTCCTTATTTTATATGTAGTTAACTAAAATTATTCTAACTTGAGAAGAAAAGTTTCTCAACTTGAACCTAAAATAGCAGCTGACGGCTGCTTCTGGGCATGAGGGAAGCTGAGCAGAGGCCTGCACAGTAGAAACCAGGCGAGAGGAAAAGGAAGAGAATTTGAGACACGACCCGCTTCCTACCTGGCGTCTCCACGACGTGGACGGTGGCTTCGCCGTTCCCGTTCACCGAGTACGTGAAGTAGAACCAGCAGTCGTCCACGTCCTTCTCCTTGCAGTGGGACAGGGGGTCAAACTGCCCCGGCTGGGGTAATTTCTCCCGACTTTCCACCTTGGTAAGGTTGAAATGCGAGCACTCCTGGGCGCACGTGTCTTTCTTTTCTCCTTTATTGAATGCTCTGCACTGAACGCATTCTCTGTGGAGACACAAAGTGTTGCGTTTAAAATGGATTGTTTCAGAACATTTTTGCTTAAAGATTATTTTGTGTGCAACTAAACTCACGACCAAATGAGACCAGGAGCAATAAAAGAGGAGTTGAATAAACCTGAGGGTCATGCTACATTTCCGGCTGGGAAAGGAAGCAGAGATGCTAGTTTCCAGCGGCTGTGACCACATGGCCGTCCCTGGCTAAAACCTGCACCAACCCTGGCTCGCCGAGCCCAGCCCAAGGGAAGAGGGCAGGGAAGGAGGCCTCTCTGCATCATGGCTCCCAAGCCAAATGCCCACGAAGGGCCAGTGGCAAAGCACCAGGAAGCCACAGGCCACAAAGCTGCTTGCAAGAGAGCGCCCTCTACTGGAGGGGTGAAGACGCCTCATCTGTACAGGACAGGAGATCGGAAGTGAGCAAAAGGCCGCTTGTAGCGTCTGCTTTGGGACACTGCTCAGGATTTTGACAGCAACATGGCTTCCAGCTGCTGGGGCCTCCTAAGGACATCACCCGTGTGCCCGAGTGTGACAACTGCGCCACAGACATCAGCCCCCACGCGGCAGGAGAGAACGTGCCTGAGGGCCACGGTGGCCAGAGCACTCGGTTCTCCAGTGTCAAAACAGTTTCTCAACTGTTAGCGGTAGTTGTGAATGTTAGATATTTTCCTCTACAAGTTCAAAAAGTACCTAAGTATTTGACAAAAAGTAGGAGGAGAACAGGAGACAGCAGGTACTGTGAGCTGGGGATGCAGCCCAGTGGTAGAGAGCCAGCCTCGCGCACACGGGGCCCTGGGTTCAAGCTCCAGTAACAACAGATAGCAGCGGCCACTTAACAACGGCGGCCACGTGACTCCAACTCTACTGCAAACGCCGATCAAAACAATGGTACGAGTTTTCTATGGGACACTTCAACGTCAAGCAGTAGACACTGCCCACCGAGACGGAGTCTTTAAGACATAACAGAGTGGGCTTCTTCGTAGCAGACATTGTATTTACAGTGTGAAATAGAGAGAAGGACCACACACACTCCCCCCGGGAGCGGGCTCGGACTCACTTGTGCTCGGCGCAGACGCCGAGGCAGGTCTGGCACGTCTCGCAGGTCTGCCCCTGGAACTTGGGGTCTGTGCACTTGCAGACGCCGCACTCGCACACGCCCCGGCCATTGCAGATCTGCCCGTTGCCGGCCATGCACGGCAGAGTGTCCAGGGAACAGTCGCACGCGCTGCCGGTGTAGTTGGGGTAGCACTCACACACGCGACACCTGCAGACGCCGTTGCCTGCGAGTAAAAATACCAGGCCTCAAAATCATGGTGAAAACGTAAAAACCACAGCACTGGCGTAAAAGTGACACTAAGCAACCGCACCGACGCGAGCGTATCTAAGGGCTGGACTGACGGGGGAGCCCTCTTCTGCTCCTGCTCCACCTGAGCTCCCGGGATCGTCCTCCCGTGAGGGTCCCACCGCGATCCCGGCACGTGCTTTCCTCACCTCCACAGATTAAGCCGTTGGACCTATCACAGTTGAAGTTGTCGCACTCGCAGAATTTGCCGGAGTAGATCTCGTTGGAGTTGTCCCTCTTCCTGCACACGCACTGCCCGCAGACGCACTCGCCGTTGTTGCTGCAGATCTCGGAGCTGTTCTCCTTCCTGCAGTACGCGTCCATGTCCTCGCTGTTCACCTCATCCGTGCTGCACTCGCAGTGCCGCCCCACGCGGCCCTCGTTGCACCTGGAGACAGGTCCACAGAGGCAACCACGTAAATGATAACAAGTCACACAAGCCTGCAAGCTACCCAGGTTCTGGGGGGATGCCCACGGCACTCCAAGGACGTGTGGGAGCACAGCGCCATCCAAGGACTAACGCCATTTGATCAAAGGAGAGCGAAGCCCGGCCACAAACAGGTGACCAAACATCTGGACAGAGCCAACTTCTGTCAAGAGGAGCTAAGATGTGTGTCAGATGATTCACCAGCACTCTGACGCTGCGGGTGAAGCCCTCACTGAGCAGAGGTGAGCACAGGGGCCGGGCTGTGGCTCGGTGAGGGGCACTTGCCCAGCACGTGGGAGGCCACGGATTCAATGCCAGCACTGCACAAAATCAGAAAGGAAAAAGAGCAGCTAATGTTAGGGCTCAGACTTTTTAGACGCCCTCTGTATTTTTAGAACACCTACTGCTCACAGACAGTGGCCGCACTGGTTCTGTGGGAGGTAAACGAAGGGGAGAAAGACAAGGAGCTTTCAAGGTAATCTTTTAGATCAAGTGACATTTTACTAAAAACAGATCTTCACCAGTCAAACAGCAGATGTCAACATGGAGATAAAACTATGACATTCACATTGTTATTTAGAACAAATAATAATTGATGGTAGGCTGTGGCCATATATTTTTCTCATAGCTAATAACCCTTCTAAGCACAGTCATCTGGGCTGACATTTAGATCAAAATGTCATACTCTCCTCTTACTCTTTTAAGGAGAAAGGTATATTCAGTTTTAATTCTGAATTTAAAAGTAGCCAGGTGCAATCCGAGTACTTGGGAGGCTGAGACAGGAGGATCGCAGGTTCATGGCCAGCCTCAGCTACTTAGCGAGACCTTGTTTCAGAACAAAAATAAAAGAGAGCTGAGGGGTGTAGCTCAGAGGCAGAGTGCCCCTTGGTTCAGTAACACCCAAAAAAAAGAGTACCTGGACATACAGTGTGTTGAATATACCTCCTGCATTACGAAGCTTTCGTTTTAGCATAATTACTGCCACGCGCCATGCTCCCGGTGCAGGGAGCACGCGTGGGAGGAGCGGCTTACCGGCACGCCCCGCACTCGAAGGTCCCGTTGCCGTCGTGGCACTGGGGGCTGGCGGGGACACCCGTGCTGTGGCACTCGCACTCACAGATGAACTCCAAAAGGATCTCCACCTCCTCGGTGAAGCCCAGCGGCTTGATTTTAATGGTTTCGGAATTTTTATCGGAACATTTATTTGCAGTTATGCTGATTTCAAATTGAACCTGGAAGGAGGAAAAACTGGATTAACGACGTAGTGGAGAATACGAAAAGCATTTCAAAGCTACTCATTTCTTTTAACGTCCTTCAAGTTAAAAGCTAAGTTGGCTTATGAACAGGCCTGGCAGCATACCTCATCCCCGATGGAGATGTTGGAACATTTCCTCCCATTTTCCCCTGTGCCGTTTACTCCATTCTTGCAGTAGGATTTGTAACTTATTGTCACTCCTTCTGGTAGTTTGCTGTTTTCCAAGATGACTTCTGAGGACAGGGACTGAAAGACCAATTATGAACAAGAAAGTCAGGCAAGATGCTTCCGCCACAGAAAACCAGCGGACAAATGAACTAAGAAGAAAAGTCACTCCCGTAAAATACTTTGAAGCCAAATTCAACTGAGTGACTAGAAAACACAGAACTTAGAGAAACAGGTTCTAATTAATAAGAGAGTCCAAACTTCAAAATAACACGTGTGACTGAGAAGCACATTTGTTTTATTGAGTTAAAATACGAGCAATCAGATAGCACGGAGGCCTGATATTAATTAGGAGGAATCCTAAACATGCAGAGCAGGTGTTTTCCTTCCCTGCTGGCAAATGGCTCTCCTCTGGCCCTACCCCTTCCAGCTAAGTAAGGACGGGAGGAAACAATTGACTGGACGGCCTAAGTACGGATTTGCTTAGAACCATTGTCCCCCTGGTAAAGAAAAACGAAAAACAAAACAAATCAGGGAGCCCCTAAGGGGCTGGGGAGATAGCTCTGTAGGAGAAGGTTTGCCTAACACGCATGGGGTCCTGGGTTTGATCCCCAGCACTGCTGAAAAAACAAAACACAAAAAGAACTTTTAAGAGGGAAGGATTTGCTGAGCATGGTGGTGCACGCCTATAATTCCAGTACTTGGGAGGCTGACACAGGAGGATCACAGGTTCAAGGCCAGTCACTGCAATTTAGTGAGACTTTGTTTCAAAATAAAAAATAAAAGGGACTGGGGGTGCAGCTCAGAGGTAAAATACCCCTAGCTTCAATCCCTGGTACCAAAAAGAAACAAAAAAAAAAAGAGGGAAGGATTCAAGCTGGTGTCTGCTTACTTCACACAGAAGCCCTCTCAGGCCAAGCGGCTACCTCTCAGAGGTGGCTACCTCCTGCTCACACTCCTGCAAGAGCAGGAATGAGGACGAGGCTGAAACAGGACGGATGGAACACGAGCAGGGAAGACGTGGGTGGGCAGCTGGAACCCTGAACTCCTCCGCAAGCCTCGCTGGGGGTGAGTTCTTCCCAAAGCACCTGGAGATCCCCGAGGCACACCGCAGAAACGACTAAAATTCAGCCCACGAAGCGGCTGGGCAGGAGTGTGTGAAGGTAGTGTACGCGGCACACAAGAGTGACTGTAATACTCTAAGAGCCTTCAGATCACTTAAAATTAATATTAACTACTACTTAATGGGTATCTTTAAAGGGACTCGGAATTAAACTCTAGAAGAGCAAGACAAATCCTTTCTAATATCAATTCCCTTACGTATGTAAGGAAAGAATAATACTATAAATCCTTCCATGACAGGCAAGTCACATGCATAGCTACAATTTTATGTATTTTATGGTGTGTGTGTGTGTGTACCTATATCCTCTGAATACACAGCAAGAGAAAAAATGGAAAGCGCTTTCCCGGCACAATTCATAAAAACAGATGCATCCATAAAGGATACTCAAGAGATTAGGGCAAGCTATAAATCTAAATGTAAATTTTATTTACACCTGCCTTCCAACAATGCCATCTGTTGTTTTCTGCCACACAAACAGACACTTGGAAACTTTCCCACATGCCTTTATCAGGTTTCTGCTTTGCTTAGGCTACGTTTTTATAAGACAAAAAAAAAGTTTTTCCTGTAGAAATTGGTATTTTTTGTTGCCCTCGTGGCTTACTATACTGTGTATAAATGGAGTTTTAGTGTCATCAAGAAAAGTATTCTCAGCAGGGTCTGACCCAAAATCGACCTCACTGAAAATATACTCACATTGTATGCGTCGATGATCAGCTGAATTACATTGCTGGAGTTTGCAGATAACGTTCCTACTGCTGACTTAGGGATCAAATTTTTCAATTCCTACAATTAAAAAACAAAACGTGAAATACGAATACCAGTTTAGCCAATGAGAATCCACCGAGCAGATAACATTTATCTTCACATGTCAGCTCCCAGTACATTTCCTAAATGCCTTTAGGAGTCAAACCTGAAAAAGCAACAACTAATTTAAGGGTGTGTGATTAAAACTTAATATGTATCTCTTGTAAAATTCAGTCTCCCTACCTGGTGGCATTTTCCTACTACGTTTCAATTCAGACATTTAATTTTGCCTCTAATGGCGGAACAAAAAAATGTCCAGAACTTTGTTCTTTTTAGTTCACACGTATTTTACCTTGTAAACAGGTTGAAATTCTTCAGTCACTGCAAAAATCGTCTGAATGTTGTTCTCACTGAGTTTCTGGACAAGGTGAGCAATAGAGGGGTAATCCTAGGAAGTGAAGAACATAATTTAGTATATAAGTACATTTCAGTTTTTAAAGACTTTTTGAAAATAGTGATTTGCTCATGTAACTGGATTACCCACACGAGAATACTTTTAAACAAGAGCATCAATGCACCTAACTGCAGAGGCAAGAAGATGTGAATGTGGGTTTCTAACTTCTCTCTATTTTCATGTTTAAGAATTTCGTGTTAAAAAGGTCCTGGCTGTTTCTCCACTTCTGGAAATGTACGATTCCAGAACCTCTCTGTGGAACGCAACACTTGATCACAGCTTTCTCCTAAACTGTACCCTCGCTTTCCTCAATGAGCCTTATGTCCTCCTAAAAACTAATAAAGAAGGTCTTAAGTAGTGAGACAATTTATATTGATTAAATGTAAGGACAATCAAAGAGCCACCAGTAATTAAGGTTCTTCTATCTATCACTTCAGAGAAAGGCCAAGACTCACCAACATTTGAGTTTCTTCTAGACCTTAAGTAAGCAGCCAATCTTTATTTCCAATAAAGGGAGACTACTTTTAAAAGTCATAAAAGTATAGGACGAGCTGGGATGGATGACAACCCACACCTGTAATCCCAGCTACTTCAGAGGCTGAGGCAGGAGGATCAGACCACAAATCTGAGGCCAGCCTGGGAAATTTAGTGAAACCCCCAACCTAAAAGAAAATATAAAAAGGGGTGGAGATATAGCTCAGAGGTAGAGTGTCCCTGGGATCAATCCCTCTTCTGCACCAAAAAAAAAAAAGTGTAGGACTAGATAAATTATTCATTTAGAAATAAGATTAACTTGGCTACCAGTTGACACGTGCAAGTGAGAGGGGACAGCCAGGGAGGAGGCCAGGGGAACGCGGCCTCGCAGCCCCCGTCCGCCCCAGGAGCCCCCGTCGGAGCGCAGGGAGCACACACGACAGCACAGCACTCAGCAGGAGCACCACTGCACATCTCGCCAGCCACCCAGAGCACTCAGCAGGAGCACCGCTGCTCATCTTGTCAGCTGCCCAGAGCTGCAGCATCGAGCACCACTGCCCTTCCTGCCAGGACTGGCACTCACGTAGTAATGGCTCATGGTGTACACGTTGTTTTCCAGGTGACACTGGCCGTCGTTGGGCAGGACGATGCCACCAAGCTTCCCGTCTCCAGCGAAGTGGAACCCGGCGTCCGTGGAGAACACCAGCAGGCGTGTGACATTCCTCCAGCCGATCAGCGACTGCAAAGAAAGGGTTTCAATGCTAAAATACGACGTCAACCTGTTGTACGTTTAACCTCGTCTGCAGTTTCTCTCTGTCCTTTTTCCTAAAGCTAAAGATCTTGCTGACAAATGCAGAACCGCTGGACGCAGCCCCTGGCCTCTGCACCTGCGCCTCTCTGGCTCTGTCCTAGCTTCTCCACCCTACACCTCCTCCATCAGTCTTTCACTCATTTTACCACCAACTGTCCAAGGGCTTCCCTGCCGAAGTCCACCCAGTCCACCCATTCTAACTCGCCTGTTTCTCCACCTTTTTCAACAAAGAATTTAAAGTAACAGTGAAGCCTCTTCGCTTTTGTAATTATGTTCCTCTCAATGCACATTGACTCTCCAGACATCTGTTTAAGAATTTTAAGTAACAGTGAAGCCTCTTTTTGTAACTCTGTTTCTCTCAGTGAATTTAAAGTAACAGTGAAGCGCTTCTCTTTTGTAATTGTTTCTCTCAATGAACACTGACTCGATACATCTGTTGAAGACTTTAAAGTAACAGTGAAGCCTCTTCTCTCTGTTAATATGTTTGTCCGGGTGAACAGAAGATATGGGTTTTAAAGCTAATGAACGGAAGACTACTGACCAAAGAAAAATGATGTGAGATGCTGTTCTACCTGAGCACTTTCAAGTTCTTGGTGAGGCCTCTGCTAACATCAATTCCACTTCTAGGACAAAGCCAGAAGGTCTGGGGCCTCCTCCAAAAGCCCAGCAGCCAGTTACCATGGCGCTAAGTTGCCCTCTATTTCACATGGTCAGCATTCTGGCTTAAAAAAACTCTGTGGATGAGCTAACGCCTGGCTTTGACTAGGGCCCGGGGAGCAGAGGGCTCCGCGGATGGAGTGCCTGGGCTTCTCTGGGGTAATCTAATGACGTGCTCATTGGTAATGGAATTGGTAATCAAATCACACTTAGTATCTGCACAATACAAACGATACAGAAAATGAGTGCTTACTCCACACACGGCAACCTGCATGATGGCATCGAAGCCGCCTTCTGGAGAATCCAAATTCCCAGAGATGCGCTGCTTGCCCACCAGGTCGTTAAACTCCTCTCCTTTGGCCGTGAGGTTGAGCACGTTCTTGTAGCTGAAGGGGCTGGTGCAGTTCTGCTCGCTGGTGCAGGGGTTCCTCAGCTTCGCTGGGGTTGTGCTAATGTAGGGCATCACAGTTTTCTCCACAAAGGAGCCAAATCCTGGGAGAGAAACAGCACGGGGTCAGACGGACGCACAGACGGCCGGGGAGATACAGCGGCCTGCTTCTGAAGGCCTGGTCCAGTGCGGCATCGCAGGGAAGCTGCCGTGGACCAGGGTCTGTGGACCCGCCGAAACGCTGGAGAGCTAACGCCAGCCCAGGCGACGGTGTGAGCAAGTGGGGCCTCTGCGCGGAGGCGGGCCGGGGACACGGGGACGCTGGGACATCAGGACACGCCCCGCCAGGATCAGCGGCCTCATAAATGAGGAGCCTGGCAGGCGGGAAGGGACGCCCTCAGCGGACTCCTCGGCCTCTGACTGCAAGGAGCGACTTTCTGTTGTTTACAAGCTATGCGGTTGTTATAGCGGCCGGAGTGGGCCGAGACATCGGTCTACTCGCTTGAAAATAACCCACGTTCACTTTCTTAGCATCCTAGCGCCCAATAATGGCATGATGGATGAAGAAATAAATGAATATTATGAATTTCTGGCCATTTCCAAAAAGTCTAGTTGGTAAGAGCTTCCTGTCTTCACGGTCACCCAAGCTACTGAATACAAGAGCATTTTAAGCAAGTGCTGGCTTGTAATGTTTTCGCGGGACTTAAAGTTTGGAAGGCAGTTGTTCGGCCTGGGCAGACGGTCAGGTCTTTCCTGTAGTCTGCTTCTGAACGTCCGCTGGACCAGGAGTGGAAGCAGCAGGAGGAGGGTCACTGGGGATGCACGACATGGGGCCATAAAGGTCGGGAGGAGATCGCAGTGTGAGAATCCAGGGGCAAATCCAGGGAATTAAACTGTAGACTTAGTAACAGGACAGAAACTGGAGTGCCTGACACACGATCACAAAATAAACCAACGCTGGGGAAACAAGCGTGGCTTCAACACCTCCGTGGTGCATACTCCATGTCCAATGCCTCGTCAGCAAGCCGAGACAGAGGACGAGGAGCGGGGAGTTTCGGGCATGTGACAGGGCACTCAGCGCCTCTCAGAAGGCAGAGGGAAGAGAAGGGTGCTGAGAAGGCCACGACTCCCAGGCAGGCAAAGCCCCCTCCCCGCCGTGCCCACCGATCTGGAAGTCCGAGGTTATCCTCTTCATCTCGTTCATCAGGTCCGTGCCGAGATTCTTGACGTTCTCCAGGTCGTCCTTCATCGAGTACGAGAGGTCCATCAGGTAGTAGAGGTCGATGGGGTAGTCCTCGGCTCTCTTGAACTTCAAGGTAAACTTCTGGGGCTCTCCTAGTTACGCAGAGGTTGGGGAATGAAATTAGCTTGCCAGCAATCAAAAGCAGACGGGGAAAAAAATAAACAAATAAACCTGATTTACATCGTAAACATTACAAAATGAGATGTCTGAAGCATTCAACTTTTACAAAACCTGAGAATTCTATAAGTACTCAAGCTGGCTCAACAAACACTTAAAGCACCAGGCGTCAGGGAAGCAGAGATGGAGAAGACGTCATCCCGACAATCGATTCTGCTGGGTTTGGGGCGGCATGTCTCCGTCTCGGGCGGGGCACTGTTGGAATTCTCGGGGGTCTAAAGGGAGGCTTCAGGCCAGTGGGGAGTCCCTGGAGAGGTCTGGGGGACCCCGGCCCACCTCACCACAGGCCCAGAGCAATAGGGCGGCTTACAGACCGAAACCTCCAAACCCAAGAGCCGAATAAATAAAGCATTCTTTAAAAGCTGATTATTACCAGTAGTTGTTGTAGTAACAGGAAGCTGTCTAATATACGTTTCTATCTTTGAGAAAGGAAAACAGAACACGGAGCCGGAATGGTAGAGCACACATGTAACCCCAGTACTTGGGAGGCTGAGACAGGAGGACCACAGGTTCGAGGCCAGCCTCAGCAATAAATAAAGCACTGTGAACTAGATGAGGCAGGGCAAGGCAGAGGACAACCTAGGGCCCGACTGACATTTCAGAGACTGCAGCTTTGACTGAGAAATCTGTAACAGAGTGCTGAGGTAGCACGCAAGCAAACGGTGTGGCCTGATTTTTACTTTGGAAACCCGGACAAATAAGTTTTAATGTAATTTACAGATACAGAGAAACTAGTTAGAAAACAACAGAAAAGGTCTAAGAGAGAGGCAATGAGGCTCTGAGGATCCAGGAGACTTTAAATGTAATCCCCCTGGAAACCACAGGGGCCGGGTGTGGCTCAGGGGGAGAGTGCTTGCCCAGTTCTCCCCAGCCGGGTTCCATCTGCAGCACCACAAAAAGAAAAGCATACCACGTAGAAAATAAAGGAGGAAATGAAGGCTTGGATGAAAAGTGACTTTTAACATGCTTACTTTTTCTACTGGATTTCTATCAGGCAGCTGGAGAAACAGGTAGGGAACTCAAGACAAAGTCTGCGCTGCTACAGTTTTTAAAAGCCATGAAGGAAATCCGCTTTTAAGTGAACTGCAGAGAGGGAGGGAAAAGGCACTAAGGGAGACGGAGCAGCAGCACCACGAGAAGAGGGGAAGTTCAAAGCATCGCTGGTGCCGAACGGCTTAAAATAACGAAAAACTAAAATCAGATCGCCAGGTGAAGGACGGGCCTGACAAGGACCCCTGGAGGTTCTGGGTGAAGCCGCGTGCCTTGGGCGGGGCGGGGCAGGGGCAGCTGAGGCCCAGAGCGGACAGGACGGGGTCATGGGACACGAGGTATGTGGGACACAGGGCACGCACCATCACCTGCCAGAGCAGGGAAATGAGACGGGACAGGACAACAGTGGCAGACAGCCGCTGATGTTCTTAAAACCCATTTAGTCTAATTAATACCTCCCGAGTCTTAACAAGATTTGCTTCTGACATTAGGCAACATTTAATATTAGTCAAAGCATGTGTGTTTTACAAACTGTTAGGTCTGCAGAGATGAATGTGTGAAAGAACCTCGAAGCTGGTTAGAGGCGTGCATAGAGTTGGTGTGAAAAATTTCAGTGGAGGCCGGGGCGTGGAGGCTGGGGACGTGGAGGCCGGGGGCATGGAGGCCGGGGCATGGAGGCCGGGGCGTGGAGGCCGGGGGCGTGGCCCGAGGTGGAGCACTTGTTCCACCTGGCCCGAGGCACTGGTTCCACCCTGGCCCGCTGAAGCAGAAGGAAGGGTGGGAGCGCCGCACCTGACCGCAGCTGCAGGGCCAGCTGCTGTGGCTGGATCTGCGTGATGTCCTCCGGCTGCAGCTTCTCGGTGGTGCCTTTGCTCCGGTTGGTTACGTTTTTGTTTTTCTTGATACTTTTGGAGCCTCTGGGATTCTCTATGTCGTCCGGGTGGCAGCCCTTCTTTTTTAGGGCTTCTATATCGTCACAGCGCGCAGAAGTGGGCATTCCTTCTTGTAAAAATGTCTAATGACACACAAATACTGGTATAAATAAACACATCTTTATACGTAATCATAATTGCAAATACGCAAAGTGCAAAATTCAAATGACATCTAATGTACTTCATTTTTGGCTTTTAATCAAAAAGTCTCCCTCACCCAAACCGTAAGTGCTTTTCTTTAACAGGCAAAATCAGTTCTGAGAAAGTGACGCCTCTCCCGGGACTGGCAAGCGTGTGTTCCGAATGTGCACCTTCGAACTCAGGGTACCCAGTAACCAAACCGCGTCACGTGCTTGCCATGCCATGGTGGTCACTAA
Source organism: Graphiurus murinus (assembly GCA_004027655.1). Classification (NCBI taxonomy): domain Eukaryota; kingdom Metazoa; phylum Chordata; class Mammalia; order Rodentia; family Gliridae; genus Graphiurus; species Graphiurus murinus. The sequence goes on from PVLC010005598.1 coordinate 29,275, forward strand.
AGAGGCGTCAAGCCAAATATCAGACGGTATTCTTTCTAAAAACCGCCCCGAGAAAAGTCCTCACGGGGTCTTGCATATGGCACCCTCCCTAGCGTACTACTGTGAACAACCCAAGGTTTGGGGAAAACTTATTAGTGTAACTCTATCTCAAGATATATTAATAATGGTATTTTTTAAAGATCAAGATACCTAGAACAAATTTAATAAGTATTCTTGAAGGTTTTTTAGAAATTTAGGTACTGGCTTTTGTTTTTTACTTTTTATTTTTTGCAGTATTGGGGATCAAACCCAGGGGTGCACCACCACCAAGCTTTATCCCCAGGTCTTTTATTTTGAGACCAGGTCTCACTAAGTTGTACAGGCTGGCTTCGAACTTGCAATCCTCCTGCCTCAGCCTCCCAAGTAACTGGGATTATAGGCATGTTTATTTTAAATAAGCTTTTTAAGTTTTATTTTAAAAAAGCAACAATACAGTAAATGATTATATGACTAGGGTTGTGAATATATTTCCATGAGGTAGGTTTAGAAAAAAGGTCCAATGGTCTATGAATGGGTACTCATGACCAGAGGTAAAATTCCATTGTGGTGCGGCTCTGCATTTCACTGACAACCCAGGGAGCTTTGCAGCGGCACCCCACTGCACAAGGACAGAGGTGCATAAGGTGGGTCAAATTCAACCCCCAGCCTCGGTGGGCTGATATCGGGGTGCAAATCAACTCTCAATTAGTTTAACACAAGTATAATTAAGAAGGTTAATTTATGCCTTCCCCATCAAAAAGGAGGGATGTAAAACAAACTAACTGGCTAAGTGTTTATGAAAAATTATTCAACCTAAATCTAAGATGTGCCACAAAGATGAGGTACCTATGTGTTTTTAATATATTGTCAAATAGCTGCACTACAATAAAAAAGACAAGAGAAATTAGTTTTACCACTTAAGACATATTTATATGAAATAATGCGGTTCCAACATTACTGATTTGTTATACTATGTCTTCAAAAATCTGGTAAGAGCTGGAGACGGAAGCAATGAATGTGAACCACCACAGCCCATGTGCTCGACAGCTGCTGTGTTTATCAGCACAGTTCAGGGGCCCCGCACGGTACTCAGTAAGCATTGATTTCAGCGGCCATTCCTAGCCAGTACTGCGGCCATTCCTAGCCAGTACTGCCCAAAGGCGCAGCCCTGGCCAACTCAATGGCCAGAGCGAACCCAGAGGAAGGCAGCGGTCCTACTTACCACGTTGGTGCACCACCCACAGTTTGGTCCGGCTTGTATACATTCTCCACATGACTTGGCATTTGCTTTTAAACATCTATTTTTATCTGTGAGGGGGAAAAAAAAGAATAGACCAATTTACTTGAAGTTTCAGAGAAAAAAATAATGAAAACTCAGAAGCACAATGACAAACGACGCATACACACATAAATGTTAAAAAGGAACACTCTGCCCTAGTTACAAGCTAGAATCGACCTTGGTCACCTTGGATGGAAGCCTGCAGGGACACGATCATTTCTTGCCTTTTACACCAAGGACCAGGTACTACTAACCTGCCGATACACGTGCCCTTCCTAGGCGCCTCCTTCCATGAGCTGGTGCAACGTGGTCAGGAATGCGTGAGTTTCCCTGTAGCCGGGTAGAGGACTATTTCTTCCCCCCGACTCTGACAACACCTGCACCCACATCTTCCCTATTTAGGATGTCAAATAACCAGGAAATCCATGCTCATCCAACCCATAATCCCAGGATGCTTTAGGCTTCCTGTTTGAAGTGTCTTGAATTTCCCCAGTGCACCTGAGGACCCGCATGCCTTTCATGTGATGAACACTAATAAGGACTCTATCTTTTCCGATTATAAACCTAACATATGTGCAACACACCACACTTGGAAAACACAGAAAAGCGTAACAAACTAAAAACCACTAACGTCTGCTTACTGAGCATTTCTGTGTTATTTTTTTCTAGTCTTTTTTCCAGAGATCAAGAAACAGCAAGGGAGCGCACATTAATAGCCATTATTTAAATGAATTTGCGGATATACACTTTAATATAGTTTTATATACCGCTTTAAACCTCATCTTTGTACTTAGATCATTAAAATTTCCAAAAATGTGTCTTTTAATCATCATATAATATTTCATGATAGGAATGTGACCTATTTAACGTGAGGCAAATTTAGGCTATTTCCAACTGCATGCGTCCACAGCCCACGCGTGCTCTCTCTCTCTCACACACACACACACACACACACACGTGTACACATGTGCTTTGATGACATTCTTATATGCCAGCCTCAGGGCACATCTAATTGTTCCCCCCAAAAAACCCCTAAAGGGGCTAGCAATTTGAAGACTGATGTTTCTGAAATTCTTAATCCACAGTAATTTCTATCCAAAAGTTATATACTAATTTATATTGCCACAAGCAATACGCATACACACACCGTTTCTTTCTTTCTTTTTTGGTGGTGGGCCGAGGGGGAGAGACAGGGTTCTAGAGATTGAACTAGGGCGCATTCTACCTCCAAGCTACACCCCTTTTCTTTTCTTACTTTGAAACAGGGTCTTGCTAAATTGCTGAGGCTGGCTTCGAACCTGTAATCCTCCTGTCTCAGCCTCCCAAGTACTGGGATTACAGGCATACCATTTCACTAAACCTCTAATAACACCAAGTGCTTTAATATATTAAAAAAAAGTTTCCTAGTTTAACAGGTATAAATCAGAATATTAATTCAACATCAGTTATTTCATGGTATACATTGTTGTTATATTTACTGACCATTATTTTTGTAAATTTTCTGTGAGGTCTTTTGCAAGTTTTTCTATTATCATATTCACTAATTTTTATTGGATTTCTACACATATAAAAGTTCAACTTTTAAGTTTCTCATATTTACGGTGTTCTGACATACAGATCTCACTGGGTTGCTGCTGATTTTTCACAATTCAGATTCACCAACATTTTCCTTCACAAAGATTTCCTCCTTCATTTCTGCACATGTGTCTTTCCCATCCTGAGATCAAATAATTCTGATTGTTCGATTTCATGTACTTTTCTGGAGATCTGGAGACTAGAACTAGGAATCCATTTCTCCAAATGAGGACACACCATGGTTTACATGAAGATTAACCAGATCTTCAGTTTTATAGTTAACTGCTCCTGGATCGGTGTTTTAGATAGTAATAGCTCATACTCAACCACCGTATATGTTTACTTTATTTGCTTTTACACTTTCCAACGGTCTCTGTGTCATCCATCCTCTCCCAGTCACTGTATTATTTCTCCAGCCCAGGCAGCCGTCGCCACATTCTGGGCAGCGGGCACAGGGGCTCCGGATGGCGGACGGCCTCGATCTTCACTGGTGAGAGAGGGGGCCGCTGCGGGCTTTCACAAGGGGCAGCGTGACCTGTGATCTGACTCAGGTTTTCCCCAGAATCTAGCTGACCAAAGGGTAAAACAAGATACGGATGTAAAAAGATAATTAGGCAAACTTTTTTTTACCTGTTTGGCCAAACACGCAGCAAACTGAACTGACCAGTCCAAGCCAGAAAACCAGTCGTAAATTCATCTGAAATATAAAAGGTGTATGATTACATGAAGAAAATAAGAAACAAAGAAAGGCATTGCATGTAATCTGCTCCACCCCACCCATCCTCTGCTTGGTCTTAAACACAAGCACTGAAGGGGGCTCGCCTCCGGCCTTCCACACCACGCGCCTTTCACCTGAACTAGGACCACTTGCTCACCAGACCCCCAAAGCCGTCCCTGCCTTCCTCCAGGTGTCTCCGCATTTAACTAACAGGCTCAAGACAGGAACACCCGCTGGGGTGAGCTCAGGGTGGAGCACTTGCCCAGCACGCCTGAGAAGGCTGGCTCACTCCCCAGCACCACCAAAAATAAAGAGCAGGAGAAAAAAAAAAAAAAGGGATTTTTTCTGGGCTGCCGACACAGCTCAGTGACAGAGCACTTGCCCGGCAGGGTAGGGGCCCAGGGGAGGGCGGGAGGGCGGGCCAAGCATTCCGGAATCTACCAGCAGAGGGCCCCGGCAGCGTGTGCCCCGCGCCACCCCCTCCGTGGGATCCCGTGGCTCTCGGGCTAATCTGGCGCGTCCAGACGCCCCACTTGCCTCGACGCTCTGTCAGTTTGAGCAGACTTTTCAAACTACAACCTCGTCACCTCCCTATTCAGAACTCTTGCGTTGTCCTCACTTCTCAGGGCGAAGCCAACATGTAGGACCCCACATGGGTGGTTAGTCGGATCTCCTGATACTTTTTCTCTTTTTAAAGAAAATCAACCAGGCATGGAATTAGTAAAATATTCAGTTTAGTTGATTATGTTCTCCAGACCCACAAACAAGCCCAAAGCAATGCTATCTAGAAAGGGGGACGTCTGAAGACCGAGGCTTGGGTGCCCTTCAGAATCCCTACAGGAAACACTCGCCACGTTCTGTATGTTAAGCAGCCAACCATTAGGTATGTAGCTACTTCCTCTACATCAGGTTTACACAGCTTCACAATCTAGACCTTACCAGACTTGCTCAGAGACGGCTGAAGCCCCAGGCTGCTCCATTACCCACCCCTCAGCACCCCCCTCCCCTCAGCATCCCCCACCCCTCAGCAACGCTGACACTGAACGCCTCCTCTCCAGAACCCCTTCTGCCTGGCTTACGTCCCAGGATGCTTTTCTGTCGGGGTCGGGGCACCCCTAGGACGCCGCCCGTCCCCGGCTCGGTCAGCGCGGGCTTTGGAGAACAGAGCAGAACCACCTGGCCCTTGTCTGCTTTGTGCCGGGCTCAGAACAGCGGGTACTCGCAGCCTCGCGTTTACACTTGCTGAAGGATCGCTGGTGATTCACAGCCGGGCGTGCGAATCACTCATGACGCATTCAAGCAACGGGCAAACGCCGACCGTCAGAGCACAAGGCGCCTTTTAAGGCCTGCCTAAAAGGGCCAGTGTCAGGAAATCAGTAGCCTAGAATTGTAAGCTCTTCAAATAATGTAATCAATTCCGAAGCTAGGACTAAAAGCACTTACAACATGAAGACTTCTTGGGAAATGTTTCACAGTGCCAAGCGGAGCATCTGGGGTTTCCCACAAGCGTGGGACACATATTTGTCCCATATAAGGACCAATACACATTTCTCCGGCTATCTTAGTGACCCCTGGACTGCCCCGAGAAACCTTTCAAGGTACCGCTGACTGGAAATCCCACTGAGAAAAAGCTATGCAGTCGCAGAACACACTTCCAACACGGAGGCTCCACGGCTTTCATAAGCATGCCACGGTGACAGTCACAGCCCCTTCCTGCTATAAACCCTGAGAAGAGACAACAGCCCCGGAAGCCTTCACGCCACTGGGCTGGAGAGCTCCCAGCCCGGAAGCAGGCCAGTGAGGCTCCAGGCTGAAGAAACCAGGGCGACAGCCGGAATTGGCTCAGGGACAGATGTCGCCTCTCCTGTGGCTGCTCAGCACACTGGTAACAAACAGAGACGTGCTGTCATGGTCCGGTGGAATCCGTCAAAGGCCAGGCTTTCAGGGAAATGAGGAAGCAACAGAAGATGACAGTAACTAAGAAGAAAGGGGAGTCTCGAGGGCAGGGGAGAGACCGGCCGGTGACTCAGAACAGGGAAGTCCCATCCAGGAGTGATGGCGCATGTCTCAGTCCTTGGGAGGCTGAGACCGGAGGGTCGCAGGTTCACGGCCAGCCTCAGCAACTTAGCAAGACCTTGTTTCAAAATAAAATAGGGCTGGGGGTCTGGCTCAAGGTAGAACGGCCCTGGGGTCCCAGCCCCAGTATATATATAACACACTCACACACACACACACACACGAGTAAGGAAGTTCTTCGAGAACAACCAGGCTGAGAAGAGAGTAGGCCAGCAGCCACAGGGGCGCGCACAGCAGCGCTGGACAGAAAAGAGGCAGCGAAGACTCCAGAGCCTCGCTAGCCATCCTGGCAGTCTTTGGAAGGTTCTGGAAACCCTCTTCCGTGTGTGTGTGTGTGTGTGTGTGTGTGTGTGTGTGTGTGTGTGCGCGCGCGCACGTGTGTGTGTGTGTGTGTGTGTGTGTGTGTGTGTGTGTGTGTAAGCCTGTATTTCAAAAGCCCCCATGGCAGGACTTCCCAGCGCAGCCCTCCCTGCCTCCCTGGATGACTCTTCCGCTGAGGAAGGCAGTAAGGACAGGGAGGAGCCATTGTCCTGACCCATCTGTGCCTCCTCCCACACAGTCAAAGGTCTAGATCGGTGTTCCCAACTGGTCTCCATTTCCCAGCACCCCCCCTCCTCAGCCTGGGAAGACGGAAGTCATGCGTGAAGCTGGTCCCGCCACAGCGCTCCTTCCAGGCCTCTGCCTCCTGCCTCCCTCTTCTCCCGCCATAAACGTCTTGAATCTACAGAAGCAGCATGGGCGCCATTGCCCTTCTGTCTCAACGCCGTCTCTCGGCGGCCCTGGACGCCCTTGCTCAAGCAGCTGTCGCATCTGGGTGCTCCCCGGATATACAAGGACTTGCGGTTCGGGGCAAAGACAAAAATAAATACAAAGTAGCACACTATGAAGTGATGGTTTGTGTAATTACGACAGGACAGAGTGCATGGGGGGCACCGAGCTCGGGCCGGGCCAGTTCCAAGGACTCATGGAGAGGTCCAGAAGATAAGTGATAAAAATCCGAGCAGCAAAGAGCCCCTGGGAGGGAATGGCACCCTCTGTTTGAAGGACAAGGAAGGCAAAACACAGGCCCAAGTCGCACTGGTGCGCTCACAAGTTGTACAGGCAGAAGCTAGCGCCATTAAGCCAAACTCTTTCAAAGCCCTACTAATCACTCGTTTTAAAGAAGTAACATCCATCTAGCGCTGGAACTGACTCAGAGCACAGAAATGGAAAGGGTGTAATGTTCTGTGAGTCTGTCTCTTGGGCTCTCAGAGTGAACAGAGGCCAGCAAAAGTTATTTTAATTGTCCTATTTCTTAGGTAGAGACACAGGCCTTGTGTCTTGTTCCTATAAAAGTATGTCAGACTAAGGTCATTTTTTACCAGACCCAATTTTATCTAAGAGCTCACAATTCATTCTCTGAACAATAAATATTTTAAGGACATCCCACAAATAAATTTTAGTAGTGAATTAAATAAATTTGTAGTGAACTAAATTAATTTTCGTAGTAAACAACACCAATTATATGTGTGGCTGATTCCATTGTCAAAAATTATGCATAATTGTTTTAGTCTTCACAGTAAACCCATCTTTACTTATAAACTCATCTTTATTCATCAAGATTAAGTGTGGTTTTACAACCTGTCCAAATTTTTAAATATACACTCATTACTTATTAATGTTTTAAAACAATATTGGAATTAACACGTTTGGCATTTCCTTTTTACATTTACAGATGAAATCCGTACAGACTGAGCATCCCTTATTTGAAATGCTCAGGGCCAAAGTTTCAAATTTGCTCAGACTGTGGAATACTTGCATGTAGATGAGATATCTTGAATACGGAATCCAAACCTAAACATAAAATCCATGTATGCGTGGCGGACCCCTTATCCACGTCGCCAGAAGGTAATTTTACAGGGTGTTTTTAGTGGGCTCGCAAAGTCTGACTACCCGTGACAGGAGTCCAGGCGTACAATTTTCACCCTGTGCCGTGCAAATTTTGCCTCTCAGAGTTCAGATTAGGGAAGCTCGATCTATATTGTCTTTGAGGAAGTAAATTATACTCTGGAGAAAAATTACTTTAGAAAAAAGTAGAGGAGTTATGTTTACTTCAGTTTTAAAATAAGGTACCTGCAAGCCAACTCAGATAAAAAAAAAAAAAAAAAAAAGTACCCACCAGCTTTCCTCCTATAAAATCTTTTGCACAAAGGCACATTTGCATTCAGTACATTTAATTAAATTCAAGGCACCATACCCACCTTGTGTTGGACATGTCAACAGCTTGAGTGTTAGGAAGCCAGGCCTGACTCACAAGCCCAAGCTTCCAACATCATTAGGTGTCTGATACACAAAAGCAACAAGTTCTCATCATTCAAATACTTCCCTTTCTGTGTCATAACACAGAAAAATCCTTTCACCTTAGTGGTTGAAAAGATTTCATACCTCTATTAAGGTACATCAAAAATCTCTTTTAAAAATATAATACCCCAAGTATTCAGCCCAAGTCTGTTCCACCATCATTTTCTGTGCCTGCTTTTAAAAGAGGAAAAATAAGTAGGCCAATAATGCATTTTAATATTTAAAAATCAATGTATTCCAGAAAAAGCACACCGTCAAACTGAAAGACTGGGAATTGGTGTGTGTGCCTCCCGTGCAGAACAGCAAATGCGAAGAGTGTGGTGGTCGTAAGAAGCAGAAGTCACACAGACTCGGGGCGGAGTTCACACCTGGGGGGAGACCTTTCCCTTAGGAGGAAAACAAGTGAAACCTGGACAGTTTCTCCTTCTGTCTGGCAGGAAGGGGTACAGTGGTGACTAAGGAGGCGTAAATGATCCAAATATGTGAGAAGAACTGATGGAGCAAAATCAAGCAGAGAGGATGGAGAGGAAAAACACAGAGAAGGAGATAGAAAGGAGAACGGAGGAAGAAATCCAAGGCAAAGATGTACGAGACACCTATGCGAAGTTGCCATCCCCATAAGTACAGCTTGAACTAGAAATGCTGAAATTCACCACTCCTGTCAGCAGAAAAGGCCTGTGAAGGCACACATCTCTAGCCCCATGATAACACTAGCCTGAGGTTACTAAAATGCACCAAGGAAGGTTAGGTTGCTCAAAGCAAAGCCATCTGAAATCTGAAAACAGCTCTAACCGGCTAGATACTTTAAGTTACAGCAAAACAGGAACAAAGACAAAACCCATCACTAGTGAGGACTCTTACACACCCTCTCCAGGAAGATGAGGACGAGGACAAGGGAAAGCTGAGGCCCAAACACGCCAGGCCGGGGTGGGGGAGGGGAGGCCCAAGCAATAATACCTTGCAGGAGGTAAAGACTGGAAACACGTCCCTAAGAAAGACTTCCACAGGGAAGTTGAAGGAAGGGAAGACTTTTCTCAGAAAAGGTGAAGTAAGTGAAGAATTTTCTTGAAGAAAAGCTAGATGAGCTCATGTTCCTCAAGGAATTTAGAAAATCCCAAAGAGATCTGATCTCACGGTGATGAAAACTCATCAAGGCTGGGCCGGGAATGCGGTGGAGAGGAAGGTCCTGGGTTCGCTCCCAACACCAGCAGAACGAACAGAACCAAACAGAAAGACCACGAAAGGGGAGGAGATGCATATATACAGAGCCACGAAGCAAATTAGGCTGGATCCTCTGCAGAGCTGAGAAACAGGAGGAACAGAATGAACAGAACAACATCAGACTTGAGGAAAATCACACAGAATTCAGACCAACAGCTTGAGCCAGCTAGAAACATGGGGAGACTGAGGACTGACGGAAGAATGGAACACGACCACAAATCGCCAGCGCTTAGTGACACACGCCTTTGTAGTGAGCAGAATCTACCCGATGGCTGAATTTCCTTCTTGCTCCCCAAGTTATTCACTGGCCGTGAGCTTCTAAAATACAAACCAAGCAATTTTTTTTTTTTTTTTTTTTTGCAGTACTAGGGATTGAACCCAGGGGCATATTACCTCCGAGCAACACCCCTAGTCCTATTTTTTATTCTTTATTTTTGAAACAGGGTCTCACTGAGTTCTGGAGAGCCTCACTAAGTAGCTGAGGCTGGCCTTGAACCCGGATCCTCAAGTCTCAGCCTCCCAAATGCTGGGATTACATTTACTTGGCTGTGAGCTTCTAAAATACAAACCAAGCAAATATTTAGCAAGTATTTGCAAGTCTTTTTTTCCCTTGGTACCTTGTGCATGCTACCACTGCGCTATACCCTAACCCAGGCAACCTTTGTAAATCCTTGCTTCTTTAGTAAGCAAAACTCTAACCCCCTATTGTATTTGTGTTACATTTTCCTAATAAAATATTATAATACTAACCAACTATAACCTCCTCTCCTAATAATCAAGTAAGATTCTACCACTGTCCTTTAAGAAGCAATGAAATAATACATAAGTCATAAAATATTACAGTTAGGTGGGGGGTTAGCTAGTAAGTTTCTAAGTTCATAAGGAGTATGCAAATTTAAGTCATTTACATATTCATTCAATAAACACACTGAAATGTGACTTTCATACTTCAAATAGTACAGACCTAATATTGCATGTAAATATTTTTCTCATTCTTTCACTAAAAACTATCCTCCCTAAGCAAAAGAGAGTGCTCCTATTTCTTCTTCCTCTCTGACTTATTTTGGCCTCCGTGGTTCTTCAACTCTTCACCACAATAAACAGAAGTAGCACTCTGCGGTTGGTCCCCAAACATATTCTGGCCTTCAGCGATGCTCAGGACCCAGTGCTAACATTTAATAGAGCGTCAATTTCATTTGCACTTCTATTATTCACTGATCAAACATGCCTATGTCCTTTGCCAGACTAGACTAAGGAGTTAGGCCTTCACCTATGTGTGTGTGTGTGTGTGTGTGTGTGTGTGTGTGTGTGTACATATACACACAGGCACACACACCTATAACATCATGGCCAAGTAATAGTTGCTAGGTAGTCAGGAGTCGGCCTGCTCACTCTCTTTCCTTAGAATAAGCCTCCCACCTGTGATCTACCCTGGCTCAGCCCACCCCAAGTACAGGCCTCATCTCCGGCACTAATTTAGCCAGTGATATTTTTCTCAAAAACTGCCAGAGAGTATTATCTGGTAGAGTACCCTGTGTGAAACATTCTTTGTTATTTGTTCTACCTTTCCCTGCTCTGAACACAACTTGACCCAACTAGACACGTCACTCCACATCAGAGACCACGCCGACTCCCTGACTTAGGTGCCATGACATTTTTCAGATAACTGTATCTTCATAAACGGAGAGACTAAAATGCAACCACCAACCGAGCTACATCCTGACATCCACCTGGTGGGACGGGGATGGGGCGTACCCCTCAGAGGGGGAACTTGGCACAGCACCCATGCTCTTGGGTGCTGACATTCTGCAACTCCTCGGAGCCTGAGAGAAGGAGAATCGCAGTGGCCACCACAGACTGCGTGCGTGAACACCAGCGGCCGCCATGCCCCTCGGGTAAAGGTGGCAGAAGTTCAGGGGAGGGCCTGCGAGGCCCGGCTTCCTCCTCGCACTACATCCCGCTGCTTCTCCGAGGGACGTGAGCTCCTAAGTCCTCCGGTCTTGACCCTCGACATTCCAATCCCTGGGAACCCCAACTCCAGGCCACTCGCTAAATGATGTCACTCCGAGAACTAGAGACTCAGAGGAGAAATGGGGGAGGGAAACGCTTCTCTGGATGCCTCTCCCTCCAGCCCTCCTGACTGTTAAGTGTCTCCGAGGGCCCCTTCACTCCTGCCTGCTAGACATCGCCACCCCTGGTCACCTGTGAGACTCAGCTGAAACTCCCTGTCCCCTCCTCTGACCACCAGCGCCCCCTGGTGGTCACAACCTGCCCCGGTGGGCAGCGCTACCCAGCCAGGACCTGGGTCACCCTGCCTTGCCTGGTGGTGTCAATCCCCCTCCTAAATACTGTGCCACCCCCCAGGCCACCCCCACCCCAGGGATCTGCAAAGCTTTTGATGACTCTACCACCAAAATATTACAGTACACACAGCCCAAAATATATATGCACGTTTCTTTGTAAAGTAAAATACATATATTTCTAGAGCAATAGAGTAAGGCATTATCACAAAATGTAAACTTTAAAGTGGGTAGATTTGAATATGTATGTACATCTCACTGGGCACGCACCTGAAATCCCAGTACTCGGGAGGCTGAGATGGGAGGATCATAGGTTTAAGGCCAGCCTCAGCGACTTAGTGAGACCTTGTTTCAAAATAAAAAGGGCTGTGGTGTGACTCAGCAGTAGAATGCCCTGGGCTCAATCCCCGGTATCAATCAATCAATAAGTAAGTGTAATAGTAATCCTAAAATATTCTTCCTTATACTTCAGTGAGTCATTTCACACATCCCTGGGGATCAGACTTGTATCAAACTGGTCCTGTAAAAAGTGTGTGTGTGTGTGTGTGTGTGTGTGTGTGTGTGTGTGTACATACATACATATGTCACACATATACATTTTGTCACACACATACATTTCCTAGGTGATAACACATGCTTAAGCATATTGCTTAACATAGGTAATCTTACTTTCTAATGCCACAAACCAAAAGTAAACCAAGTTTAAAGCTTTAAACTTTAAAAACCCACACTTCTAAAAACTCATGTTATATTATTATAGAAATAAAACTTTATTCCTTTAAAATCTTACAAATTGTCATTTTAAAAAAATGCGAAATTTACCAAGTATAATTTGGTTCCTTTTACATATTGCTCCTGAAAAAAGAGGCACATTCTTTTCATCTGTCTTCTGAAATACTCCGGGGCTGCCCGTGTCCTGCCTGGGCCTCCTTTAATGTCAGCGTGGTCAGCCATAGCTCCCATTGCTGCTTCAGAACCCAGAGGCTGACCCAGGCTTCCTCCTCGCCCCTCCCTTCCCCAGCCCCCACCTCTACAACAACAGAAAGGGCTAAGATCCCTGAACACACAACTGAAGTCAGAAGGAACACTTTCAACGTAATAACAGACACCTCTGCACCATATAGCCAGGGATTCCACCCCCGCCTGACAGCGCGGAGAACTCGTGTAAATCTAAAATTAACAGCAGTCCACAAGAATTCCCCTAGATAAATCCAGCTTGTCACACATCCACATTTTACATTTAAATTCTCAGAACTCGAGAGTTCCCTGAAACTTCTGCCCATTACCTGGCATTCTAGGAGCAGTTAAGAGCCAACCAGTGTACTTACAGAATGCTACTGAAAAACAGTTTCTCCAGACAGAATACCATACCCTCTCTCTCCTCCATATGCTATGACTTATTTATCAAGAAGCCAAGCAGTAAAGATAGTGCATTAGGTGGCATGCGTTCTCATGAGAACTGGCACCAGCTCAAACTGTCTGATCAGTTTTTGTGATGGAAGGTGAGGGGAGGCCCCCAGTGTCCCTCCTGCAGTTAAGAATTTATCAGTACCAGCCTGGAACTACATTTTCATTCAGTGATCATAATTTGAAGCAGATTTAAATTATACTGACCAGGAAATTAAGAAGAAAGCTACCAGCCCGGTGTAGTGGCACACATGTGTAATCCCCGTATTTGGGAGGCTGAGACAGGAGGATCGAAGGTTGTGGCCAGCCTCAGGAACTAAGTGAGGCCCTCCCTCTGCAACGTAGTGAGACCCTGTTTCAAAATAAAGAATAAAATAGGGCTGGAGATGTAAATGTCTTCAGAGGTAGAAAACACCTGGGTTGAATCTCCAACACCAAAGAAGGAGGAGGAGGAGGAGAAGGAGGAGGAGGAGGAGGCAGTGGTCACCTGAGTATTATTAAAATTACTAAATCCAGTGATTTCTTTCAAAATTGCTGATTCTGTGCTTTTCATGTAGAGAAAGTTGAGAGGACTAAAAAAATTACCTTATTGTAGAACTTCAATCTTTAAAAAAGAATATCGACACCACAAATACTTAAAATTGTAGGTCTATGATGTCAGCACAAGAGCTTAACTGGAATTTATTTGCTTTCCCTTTATATAAGCACTAACCACATTGCTATCTTTCTAATAACATCTCCTACACGCCCCAAATGCCTGCAAAAAAGGTATTGATGACCAGTTTCATTTGTTTTCTATTTCTCATCTTATGATCTTGGGTTATACATATTTAATAGTACTGCATACTTATCTCTGGCCATGCTTATTTAATATTAAGCGATGAACCAAAACTATTTAAAAGCACGAACATCATCGTTGGGCTGTTCACAGTGGGAGTCTTCTGAACCTCCTGTTCTCTAGGCCTTGCTGTCCACAAATGTAAAATGGGTAAATTTCCACTAAAATCCCTTAACTGTTTCTAAAACTGGTCTACAATCCCACCTACTGAAAAGGGGGTTCTTCTGTCACTTAAGAAAGAAGTTGGGAGCCAGTGCACGCCTACAATCCTAGCACTTGGGAGGCTGAGACAGGAGGATAACAGGCTCGAGGCCAGCCTCGGCAATCTAGCAAGACCCTGTTTCAAAAGAAAAAAAAATAAAAGAGGCTGGGGATGTAGCTCAGGGGTAGAATGCCCCTGAGGTTCAAATCTCAGTACCCAAAAAAAAAAAGCAACAAAGAAAAAAAAATAGAGGTCAGGCTGGACAACTTGGCAAGACCCTGTCTCAAAATAAAAATACTAGCAATAATAATAATAATAATAATAATAATAATAATAAATTTTAAAAGGGCTGGGGGTGTAGCTCAGTGGTAGAGTGTTCTTGGGTTCAATACCAGTAACCCTTCCCCCTAAAAAATAAAATAAAATAAATGAATCACGTCCTCTTTATGTCTGCACCATTCAAACAGCAATAATAATAAAACTAAATACCTGCCAACCCCGCCACTTCTGCTCACCCCAGGCGCGCGGGCAGGGCGGGGACCTCCCTCGGCACGGAGGGCAGCGCCGCGCTTACCCCGCGGGCGCCGGGACCGCGCACCAGCCCCGCCCGTGCCTCGGTTTCCCCCTTTGCGCCGGGGGACAAAGCGGCTGTGGGCGCGCGGCCGGGCTCCCCCTGCACCCCGCCCGGGGCCGCCATCCCGCCCGCCGAGGCTGGGGAGCCGGAGGCCGGGCCTCGCCCCGGGCCGGGCAGGCTCCGCGAGCCCCATAGGCGCTGGGAGGCCGCGCGGGAGGCCGGGGCGGAGGCCGGGGCCCGAGGAGCGGGGAGGGGGTCGGGGACGGAGATCGGGGACGGAGATCGGGCGGAGGCCGCAGCCTTACCTCGGCGGCCTCGGGCGGGCCTCGGGTGCGGGCCTCCACTGCGCGGCCTGCGCTCGGCTCCGGGCTGCGGGGCGCAGGACGGACGCGGCGGCCTTGGGCGGAGGCGGCGGCTCCTCCCCCGGCTCCTCCTCGTCCTGCCCGGGCTCCGCTCCCTCCGGAAGCGCATTCCAGCCGCCGCGTCAGCCGCCCCGGGCGCAGGGAGGCGGGAGGGAGGCGGCCTCAGTTTACCCCGCCCGCGAGACCCTCGGCAGCCGGGTCGGGAGCGCTGGGAGGGTTCGGGGGAAACGCGGAGGAGGAGCCGGGAAGGACTCCCATGGCATGCAGCAGGGAGGAAGGAGGGAGAGGAAGGGAAAGCTGGGCCTGGGTTTCTCTTTGTTCTCACTTTATTCGTGTGTGTGTGTGTGTGTGTGTGTGTGTGTGTGTGTGTGTGTGTGTGTTGCAAGGGGCATTCTGTGTGTGTGTGTGTGTGTGTGTGTGTGTTGCAAGGGGCATTCTGCCGCCGAGCTACACCCCCAGCCCCATTTTATTTCTTTTTCTTTTTTGTTTTGAACCAGGGTCTCAGTAGGTTGCTGAGAGTCTCACTACTTCCTGATGCTGGCCGAGAACCTGCGATTCTCCTGTCTCAGCCTCCCAAGGACTGGGATGAGGAGAGGGTGCCAAATTGGCAGCTGGAAGACGGGAGGCTGAGACAGGAGGATCGCATGTTCAAAGCTAGCCTTGATAACTTAGCAAGGCCCTCGGCAGCCTAGTGAGGCCCTGTTTCTAAGTAAATAAAAATCAGGCGGGTTGTGTAGCTTGGAGGTAGAATGCCTCTGGGTTCTATCTCCAGTACCAAAAAAACAAAAGAGAGAAGGAAGCCGGGGGTGGTGGCACAAGGCCTGTAATCCCAGCTGCTCAGGAGGCTGAGGCAGGAGGATGACAAGTTCTAGGCCAGCCTGAGCAATTTTCTGACCTCTTGTCTCAGAAAGGGGTTGGGAAGCCGGGCATGGGGCCGCATGCTGGTAAGCTCATACTTGGGAGGCTGAGACAGGAACATCACAGGTTCGAGGACAGCCCCAGCAACTTGTGAGGCCCTCTGCAACTTAGTGAGATCCTGTTTCCAAATAAGAAATAAAAAATCAGCCTGCGGGTGTAGCTTGATGGTAGAATGCCTCTGGGTTCAAGTGGTAGAGCACCCCTGAGCTCAATCCCCAGTGGAGCAAAAGAAAAAGAAAAAAGAGCAAGAAAGAGAGGGGAAGCATTCATTCTGAGATTGGCTGGGCACATTCTGACTAAAGGATAGAAATCTATACCAGCCCGCCTCATTCTGAAACCCAGCAACGCAGAGTGCGGGTTGACAAGCTGCCAGCCTATTAGCAGAAACTGGGGTGCACGGTCACCCGGCTAGTTGTGGCACCTTGTTTGAAAAGAGAGCTCAAATTACCAAATTTATGAACCCTAGAAATAGTGCTTCTGTTGTGGGAGATCAGAGACCGGGATGCCCACGTTGGCTGCTGATCTTAAACGTAAGAAAATATTGCACACAGCTCACCAGCAAAATCAAATCTATTGTTTAGCCAGTAGCTGAAGACCTGCAGGAAACGAACCGCCGCTGCTCTAGTGCTGAGTTACATCCCCAGCCCTTAGTCTTGGTCTTGAGACAGTTTCTCTAAGTTGCCGGGCCAGCCTCAGTCTCCCCAGTCACTGGGATCACAGCCATTCACCACCGCTCCCGGCTTCAAACCTACTGTTTTCCAAAATCAGGTTTCAAACTTGCTCACCGACAGGAATGTCATCAGAAGCCCAGTTATTTCTACATATAATTATTTTAAAAAGGCTTCCATAAATGAACCATTAATATTTAATCAGATGCAAAAGAGGCTAAAGGTTTCTCAGGGAACCTGATTTTCTCCTTCAAACAGTAGGATCAAGCTGGGTGCGGCAGCTGGCGCCTGTAACCCCAGGACTTGGGAGGCTGAGACAGGACGGTCCCAAGTTCAAGATGAGTAACGAAATCCTGCTTCAAAATAAGAAATAATCAGAGTAATAATAAAATAGGACTGGGGGGTCTAGCTCATAGATATAAAACCCTTGGGTTCAATCCCCAACACCTCCCCCCCCCACACACACACCTTGTGAGATCACAGTTAATTACTCACCTTTAAATCTAGTAAACTGAATTTAACTACATAGTCATGGAATGAAGAACTGGAAGCGAGCGGAGATCAGTGCTAGCTCCAGGGACAGAGGGCTGTCTGTCTGTCTGTCTCTGGTTTGCTCACTCTCGGGAATTGGGTTTTCAAATATTAGCATCTCTGCTAGGCCGCCAAGCATCCTGTGGTAACTAGAAGGGTTTTCAGTCTTTGAGTGGAGAGAACCCAACGTAGGATAAACTGTTACGGGCAGACCGTCTAGTTAGTACACATTCATTTATAAATTGCCCTGCAAGTGCAATAACATTCAGAAGGCAAGACTCCGTGGGTTGCCAACAAAGGGTGGGGGTCTGCATGGTGAGACCACATGCCAGCCTGAGCAACCTAGCTAGACCCTGTTTCAAAACACAAAAATAAAAAGCCCGGAGTGTAGCTTGGAGGTAGGATGCCCCTGGGCTAGAAAGAGAGAAACAAAATTTCCAGCTACCCTGGAGGCTGAGGCTGAAAGATGGTAAATTTGAGGTCAGCCTGGGCAAGTTAGCGAGACCCTGTCTCAAAATAAAAAAATAAAAAGGCCGGTGTGGCTCAGTGGTAAGACACCCCCCGTGTCCCCTAAAGGAAAAAGAGAAAGATGAGAGCTAGAAGCAGAAGGACTGGAGGTCTCTGGTGGCGTCCTAGAACACCAGATGACTCTATTGCCTAGTAAAAAGGAACCCGGGGAAGCACCAGCAGTTGGATAAACCAAGAAGGGTGAGACGGGCTTTGCAGTTCCTTTTTGGTTTTTTTTTTTTCCTATTCTGTCTCCAAATGTATAAATAATGTACAAAAAGTCATAGAATGTGGAGAAACCGGAAGCTTATTTATTTTGCAACTTTTTATTTTGGCCTGGGGCCCCCCCCTCGATGCATGGGAAGTCATGTTGGCTGCAGAGTGGGCGTGGGCGTCTGGACCAGCCAACTGTATGAGGGCTTTCACCAGAGCTTTGTTCCTGCTCTTAGATAGAAGAAAGGGGAGAGGGCGGGACGCCGAGGGGATTTGCCAGCCAGTGAGCGCTTTCCTTTCCTAGAGGGCTAACAGTGGCTGGATTCTGGCTTTGGACGCGGCTTACTTGAGTCAGGCAGCCCACCCTCTCTCGCTCCCTGCACAGTCCTGCCTCTGCTGGGTGGGAGAGCTCAGATGCTGGGCGTTTTTCCTGGCCCGGTGGGAACAGTGTTTGGGGGCAGCTCTTTTCAAACGCTGAGCGTCCCTGGCTGGAGAAGGGAATGTGCCTTCCCAAATAAGAATAAAGAACATGCCAAGTGTAAGCAGTCCAGTCTTGCTGGAGTTATTTTGGGAACCAGGATCACTTCGCACAGGAAATGAGTACCGCGGGGTTAGGGCTGGTGACTAGGAAACAGCGTTTCTTTCTTTCCTCATTTAACCACTCTTGAGTGGCCGGAGAGAGTCAGCAGTTGCAGTTTTGAATTAGGAGCAGCTTGACCTCACCTCGGGCCAGAGTCGCCAGAGTCGCCAGAGTATGCTGATTTCAGGGTGTGCAACCTAAGACACAGCCCTCCTGGGTTCTCACTTCATGCCTATAAATGGGGTACGATAGAACCCCTAGAATTGTTGACAGAACTTTATATGGACATATACGTATTTGTGGTTTTAATGGGATCTTAACCCCAAAACGTTAAGAATCACTATTTTCAGCACAGCCCTGAGTGTTCCCTTCTTTATTTATTTTTTTCTTTTTTTGTGGTACTGGGGATTGAACTCAGGGGCATTCTACCTCTGAGCTATACCCCCAAGCCCTATTTTTTATTCATTATTTTGAAACCGAGTCTCACTAAGTTGCGGAGGGCCTCCCTAGGTAGCTGAGGCTGGCCGTGAACCCGGATCCTCCGGTCTCAGCCTCTCGAATGCTGGGATTATAAGCATGTGCCACCACACCCGGCTGCTCCCTTCTTTAGACTAAGGGCTTTACAAATGTCTTTGTCATTTTCCTGAAATTATGGGTCAGACATTGATTTGTCTTACCTGACTGAAATAGCTTTCAAAACATCATCTATTACTTCTAAATATTTTGTTTTAGTGAGATTTTAGAAGCAAGTTATTCAACCTGCAGGAGATAGATAGAACAGAAAAAAAAAAAAAAAAACGATCAAACTACACAACTGAAGAGTACTGTTTTTCTTTACTTTTCAAAGTAAAATAAACTTCAAAGAGGAACTAGAACTTTGAAAAGGAATTTTCAATTTCAGGGCTGGGGGCATTGCTTAGTGGTAGGATATATGCTTAGCCTGCACAAGGTCCTGTGTTTGGCCCCAAAACACAAAACTAAACAAAAGAATTTCCCATTTATTTTCAGTTGATACACTAGGACTTAAATGCCGTCCGATTATATCTAAAATTCACCCTGGCTAAAAACTGCTGTAAAATTTTAATTAAGTTGACAGTTCTAAAATGTTTTTTGTATTTCCTAACAATAATTTCATGTAGCACTTGGAAGCAGCAGGCCCCAGGGCGCTTCTGCTTTAAGATTTCCGGATGGCTATTGGAAGATGTCATAGACTTTCCCCTCTGGGATCACAAGAATTCCCTATTTAGAATTGCTTGTGGCTGCCAGTTGGGCAGCGTTTTAAATTGAAAGAATTTTGCACTTTGTGTTATTTTATTGAGCTAGAATTAAATCATCTTGGTCCAAAAGGTTTTGATGGCTTAGCTCCTCAATAGCTTTGTATGCCTGAATCTCCTGTATTTATCTAAGTTTATACTGGAGTCCTGAACTACCACCCTCCTTTTATGATAAAGTAAAGCCTCCTTAACTCTAAATTTTCCAGTAGCTTCCACATGACTAAATTGTCAACTAAACTGGGATTGTCTTGCATCAGAAGATTGGCCATGGAAATGAGACACTACAATCACATTTCATCATTTGCCGGGCATGGTGGTGGCATGCGTATAATCCCAGCTACTCGGGAGGCTAAAGCAGAAGGATCACAAGTTGAGGCCAACCGGGCAGCTTAGGGAGACCCTGCCTCGAAATTTCAAAAAGAGGCTGGGGATGTGGCTTAGCGGTAGAGCACTCACCTGGCCTGTGCAAAGGCCCTGAGCTCACTCCAAGGCCCTGCAAAGCAAGACAAGAAAACCAGAATGTTGCTGAGGTGTACCGTCAAGTTCTTAGAATACAGCTCAGTTCTTACATTTAGGAAATTCCTTGCCAATTGATTGAGAAATTTGAGTGTATCCATTGGCTCAAATAATCAGAAGTTTTCAACAAAAATGAGTTTGACAACTCTAACAAGATCCAGAACACATTCTGGTATAATCTTTTATGTGAAGTAGTATTCGTAGGATCCATGTTTTATAGGCAAGGAAACAGAGTCAAAAGAGGTTACGCTGCAGAACTAAGTAGTATATGTTATATTAAGTGATAGCACCCAGAGTGAACCAGGCAGCATGACTGTGTGTGTGTGTGTGTGTGTGTGTGTGTGTGTGTGTGTGTGTGCTACTGGGGACTGAACCCAAGGGTGTTCTAATACTGAGCTACACATCAGACCTTTTTGATTTTTTACTTTGAAACCGAGTCTCACTAAACTACTGTGCGTTGGCCTCAAATCTGTAGTCCCCCTGCCTCAGCCTCCCAAGTACTGGGATGACAGGCATGTGCCACCACGCCCAGCTCTTGTGTCAGTCTGTAATTCTAGTGTTCAAGAATAAGAGGCCAAGCCAGGTGTGGTGGTGTGTGTCTACCACCCAAGTACCTAGAGGCTGAGACAGGAGGCTTGCAGGTTTGAGGC
This sequence comes from Graphiurus murinus, assembly GCA_004027655.1. Classification (NCBI taxonomy): domain Eukaryota; kingdom Metazoa; phylum Chordata; class Mammalia; order Rodentia; family Gliridae; genus Graphiurus; species Graphiurus murinus. The sequence continues at coordinate 50,042 of PVLC010005598.1, forward strand.
CAACCTCAGCAATTTAGCGAGGCCCCTGGGTTCCGTCTCCAGTATGTATTAAAAAAAAAGAATAAGAAGTCAATCTGTCTGTTGATGTAACAAGCCATGAATATCAATATCAATATCAGAATTTATAATAATAATACGGTGACATTTATACCTCTAGTTGTTTCTTGTCTGACTCTTAACTGATGCACAATGGGGTGGGCACAAGAGTCCTATTATGCCCTCTTGGATCCCAACAATTATATAATTTGTTTGGATTTTAAATGTCCCCCCAGCCCTCACGGAAACAAGGTCACAGTGTTGGAAGTAAGGCTTGGTTGCTGAAGTGCAACCTGAGGGGGCCTTCAGGACCGAGCTTTTGTCTTTGAATCCCCTTGCTGCTGACTTTCTTGTTTCTTGCTTCTGGTCCCCATGATGTGAGGAGCAAAGCCCATGTTCATGTTCTCTCTCTCTCTCTCTCTCTCTCTCTCTCTCTCTCTCTTTCTCCCTCCCTCCCTCTTCCCCCAGCCATAGATCCTCACATGGACTGAACCCAGAATCACCAGAAACCATGAGCAAATAAATCTTCCTCTAAGTTGTGTCATCAAGTTGCTCTGAATTATAGCAATGAGAATGTTGACCAAGACTATAGGTATAGATTAAATACAGATATAGATAGGATGACAGAATATTGCAGTTGTTATATATCAGGCATATAGGTGTAGCTAAAATTGGTCAAACCATTCCAAAGTATGTTAGTTACTTCTTTTTTAATTTTTATTTTATTATTATTACTATTTTTTTAACGGTACTAGGGATTGAACCCAGGGGCATTCTTCCTCCGAGCTACACACCCAGTCCTATTTTTTATTCTTTATTTTGAAACAGGGTTTCACTAAGTTGCAGAATGCCTCACTAAGCAGCTGAGGCTGGCTGTGAACCCAGATCCTCCAGTCTCAGCCTCCCAAATGCTGGGATTACAAGTGTGCACCACCATGCCCAGCTTCTTATTTTATTTTATTTTATTATTATTACTTTTTGACGGTACTAGGGATGGAACCCAGGGGCATTCTACCTCCGAGCTATACCCCCAGTCCTATTTTTTATTCTTTATCTTGAAACAGGGTCTCACTAAGTTGCGGAGAGCCTCACTAAGTAGCTGAGGCTAGCCACAAACCCAGATCCTCCTGACTCAGCCTCCCAAGTACTGGGATTACAAGCATGTGCCACCTTCGCCCAGCAGTTACGTATTTTTTATTAGAGTCCTTAAATATTCTTTCTGAAGGGCAGTGACCATATATTCTGTATTCGTATCACTAACACAGCATTTTATATATATACATATACATATATATTACATATATATATGCAATTATTGCTTCTCTTTACCTCTAAAATAAAATCCCCGCCCTCTTCTTCTTGGACCTCATCTTAAAACTGTCACCCAGGAAGACGGCTATTAAGCAAAACAAAATAAAGGCCCAGAGCGTAGCAAGAATTGATGAGGTTGCAGAAACTGGAATTCCGTGTGCTGCTCCGTTGATAATAGCAATAATGCTGGGAGTGTAAAATGCCGCCATTGCTGTGGAAAACAGGAGGGACATTCCTCAAGGCGTTGAAAATACAACTAACAAAGGACCCAGCAGCTCCGCTTTGGGCGTATGCCTAAAAGAATTTAACAGGGCTCCAGGAGACCTTGGTCCACCCTTGTTCATAGCAGTGTTGTGTGGAAATGATGGTAGTAACTGAGGTGTCTCCTGACGGAGGAATGAAAAAACACGGTTCCCATCGCAAATGGCAGAGTATTCAATCTTCAAAGGGGCCGAGATTCTGCTGCCACCAGGCAAGTGAGCCTGACGGTACTGTGCTACGTGAAATAAGCTAGTCACAAAAAGGACGAGGACCGTGAGTCGCTTACAGGAGGCGCCTGGAGCAGAAAGCTCCCAGAGAAAGGAAATAGAAGTATGGTTGCCATCGGCTGAGGACCTCGGAGAATAGGGAATTACTGTTTAAAGGGCACAGGGCTTCAGTTTTGCAAGGCGAAAAGCCTTCTGGAAATTGCCTGTACAACAATGTGAATCGCATACTTAAAACGGTTAAGATGATAAGTTTTATGTATATATATTTTACCAAATTTTTTTGATACTGGGGATTGAACCCAGGGTGTTCTAACTCTGAGCTACACCCCCAGCTCTTTTTATTTCTTATTTGGAAACAGGGTCTCGCTAAGTTGCTGAGGTTCTCACTAAGTTGCTGAGGCTGTTCTCGAACCTGTGATCCTCCTGTCTCAGCTTCCCAAGTCCTAGAATTACAGGCCTGTGCCAGCATACTTGACTATTTTACCATTTTTTAAAAATACATATTTCCTGTGTTTGTTATATTGAAAACACTTGGAAATAGTGATAACCCCAAAAGCAGCAGGTACCTCTAGTGTTGAACTTGTGGTCCACTAAAAATACTGCCCCCTACCAACCAGATGCTTAGAAAATGACTGATTCTAGCCTGAAATAGGAAGTACACATGATGGATTGAAGTGTGTGCGCGCACACACACACACACACACACACACACACACACACACGGGGTGTACCAGAAGATAAGGAAACTACTCAGATTATTTTGGTTACATGAGACAGACACAGGAGCCAGTTCGCAAGAGTGCCTCCACTGTCCAAGATGGGCCAGTCTCAACTCCCAGAGACGCAGAGTGACCATGATTTATGCAGACACATTGAATTTATCAGAAGTCATGAGTTATTTAAAAAATATATGCATAGAAAAGGTTAAAAACCCCTGACAAACGAATGGGAGTTTTAAGAAAGGAAAGCAACAACACTAACAGAAAAAGAGCTTTGTTTTCTGTAGGAAGTCGCCACAGGCTGAACTTCTTGCTCCGGAAACTGGTAATTAGAGGGAAGGAATTATGCAATTAAGCATTTATCCTGCCTTCCCTATAAGTCACTTGGCAAATGTCTAAGTAGCTGTATGTGACTAAGCAAAGCTCTTCTTTACATCAAGAGTTAATGTAGAAAAATGATAAAAGTAGAAAATTACTCTTTAGGGACATCTGCCCTAAATATAATTATCTTCTAATAATCATCAGAGAAGCTGGTCCTGATGTGCCTGTGACCCCAGAACTGGGGAGGCTGAGACTAGAGGATCCCAAGCCAGAGTCCAGGTATAGTAAGCCTGTTTCAAAATAAAAATTAAAAGGGCTGGGGATGTAGCTCGGTGGTAGAGTGCCCCTCCCCCACACCAATAATAACAATACTAATAAAACATCGGGGAAAGCTTCCTGGGAAGCTTCACAATGGAATGCCACCACCTGGACTCCAAGATCTGTCTTAACATCACTAGAATTCTATCAGCCTGACCCACATTTCGTGTGTGAGTGTGTGTGTGTGTGTGTTACTGGGGATTGAACCCAGGGGCATTCTACCTCGAACTACCCTCATCCTGGCCCTTTTTAAAAATTTTTATTTTGAAACTGGTTTGATGAGAGTCTCACTAGTTGTGGAGGCTGTCCTTGAACCTGCACCTGAGGTCCTCCCGGCTCAGCCTCCCTAGTACTGGGATAACAGGCGTGCCCCACCTCGCCCGGCTGACCCACGCTTCTTGGCAGCATACAGAAAACATTCAAACCACCGCCTGTGAGATATTTATGTCAAAAGAAATGGAATCAGAGTGAATCAAGCATTTAGATCTTGCTTTAAGTAATAAGAAATAGAGGGGATAGAGGAATTATTTATATAGCACCCAAACCCCCAGCACCAGAAATAAGGAAAAAACATTTAAAAAATTAATTAAAATTAAATTAATGTGAACTACTTTACAGAACAATGACCTGTTTTTGTTGTTTTGCCTGTTTGTTTTTGTTCTGGCAGTGCCGGGGATCAAACCCAGGCCTCACCCATGGTGGGCATATGCTCTACCACTGAGCTGCATTCCCAGCCCCTGACCTGTTTTTTACAGGGGTAGTGAAGCCCTCCACAACTTAGTGATTACAACAAATCAAAACCTTGAAAAGAAAGTCTGAAAAAAAGAAAGGATGTAAGGGACATGATTTTTAAATGTAATAAACCTTTAATTCCAGTGCTTGGGAGGCTGAGACAGGAGGATCCAGGTTCGAGGCCAGCCTCAGCTACTTAGTGAGGCCCTCTGCAACTTAGTGAGACCTGTTTCAAAATAAAGAATAAAAAAAAAAAAAAATAGAACTAAGGGTGTAGCTCAGAGGTAGAATGCCCCTGAGTTCAATCCCTAGTACCGCAAAAAAAAAAAAAAAAAAAAAGTTGATTTCCTTCTTTAATTCACCATGCTGGGTCAACCACAGAGATGGAAATGTTTTACAAGAGTCAGCTGAAACATTTAGCTTATAGGTAATCTGAGTGCATAAGTATTACGTGGAAAGCAGAATCATTATCAAAATCATATTGATGTTTTGGAAGGGGGTCAGGTGGAAAAATAAAAGAATTAATGAAAAATCCAGAAAAAGTAAGCGATGTCTGTATTAACATATGGTAACTTCCATAAACCCAAGACGGGGACCATTTAGCTACAGATTTCAGAGCTGGGTGGACAGTGACAGCACAGACCCACTGAAAACGGCACCTGCCAAGTCTGAAGATGGCACCTGTACAGTCCATTAATATAGAAACTGCAGCTGTGAGTGGTGGCTTGCGGGTTCAAGGCCAGCCTTAGCAACTTAGTCTGACCCTTAGCAATTTAGTGAGACACTGTTTTAAAGTAAAAAAATAAATACATAAAAAGGGATGGAATGTAGCTCAGTGGTAGAACCACCCACCGGGTTCTATCTCTAGAAACACATGCACACACCAAAAAATAGAATAAAATAGCCAGACATAGCTAGGTGTGGTGGCACACATCTATAACCCCTGGACTTGGGAGGCTAAGGCAGGGGGATTGCAGGTTTAAGGCCAGTCTCAGCAACTTAGTGAGACTCTCAGCAATCTCGCCATACTCTGTTTCAAAATTAAAAATTTAAAAACAGGGCTGAGGATGTAGTTCTGAGACAGTGCCCATAGGTTCAGTCACCAGCACCAAAAAAAAAAAAAAAAAAAGAACCACAGAGATCAACGATCAGGTGATTAAAAAACCAAGGAGGTAGCCCTGCTGAGCCAGGAGGAGGAAAGCTGGGCAGGGAGCACAGGCTTCAGACGCCCGCCCTGCGCCAGGTTCAGGCTGGACCCCTGACACGTGTAAAACATGCCGCGGTGTGCCTGGGACCCCCACCCTACTGACCAAAATAGGATTGGGAGGAGAGGGACTTTGACAAGAGTGTACTTCAGCACAACTCACACGCTCAAAATAGGAGAAAGGAGAGAGAAAAAGGAGAGGAGGAGGTTAAATAGACGAGGAAGGATTTCGTGCCCGATGTTTGGAGTCCGCTTGAGTTGGGAGGGGAATTTGATTCCTGAGGAATCACCAGTTGGCACTAGCAGTTGAACATTTACAGTTTTCCACTTGTTAATTGACTAGAGTAGAAACAGCAGATGGAATTGGTATCCTTACGTGTGTGTGTGTGTGTGTGTGTGTGTGTGTTACTGGGGATTGAACCCAGGAACAGTCTACCTCCAAGCTACACTCCCAGCCCTTTTGATTTTTTAAATTTTGAAACAGGGCCTCACTAAGTTGCTAAAGATCTTGCTAAGTTGTTGAGGCTGGCCTTGAACCTGTGATCCTCCTGTCTCAGCCTCCCAGGTATTGGAATTACAGGCCTGAGCCACCAGGCCTTGCTAAGGTGTGACTGGGGTTTCTGCAGTGTTCAAGACTGAGTTACCTGAGTTACTGAGTAGCCACAGATCCGCAGGGCCTGAGATTTCTCCTTTTATCATTGAAAACAGTAACTTGAATAAAAATTTAAAAAAAATGTTATTTTCATGTAAAAATTCTCCTATCAGCAAACAGAAGGTAAGCTTGTTGAGGTGTGTATGTGTGTGTGGGGGAGTCCCTAGAGAAACTCAGACCAATGTAAAAGTGCTCAGGGAAAAGACGGGCGTGGTAGTGCTCGCTTGTTTGTAATTCCAGTACTTGGGAGGCTGAGACTGGAGGACCCAGGTTCAAGGCCAGCCTGAGCTACTTAGTGAAGCCCTCTGCAACTTAGTGAGACCCTGTTTCAAAATAAAAAAATAAAAAATAGGGCTGGGGATGTAGCTCGGAGGTAGAATGCCCTTGAGATCAACCTCCAATATAAAAAGAAAAAGACAATAAAGAATTGTTGAATAGAAGTTACTCCCCGAAGTTGCATGATACTCATCTCTTGGCGGTCTTTAGGAAAGGGTTATATTACTGTTGTTATTATTAATTATCATGTGTGTGTGTGTGTGTGTGTGTGTTACTGGGGATTGAACCCAGGGGCATTCTACCTGTGAGCTACACCCGCAGCCCTATTTTATTTTGAAACAGGGTCTCACTAAGTAGCGGAGGCTGCCTGTGAGCCTGAGACCCTTGTCTTGGTCTCCGAGAACAGCTTATATTCTTATTGGAAAATAAGGGAAACACACCAACTGCTGTGTTCATGTGTATCTGCATCACTTTAAGACTTTTTGATTTGCTGAATTATACATGTTCTTTTCCTTGGGTTATGAAAGAGAAATCCTTTGGCCGGCATTAGGCTGGTAGAGCAGAAGGCGGCTTGTGACAGATGTTACAAGAAATACTGAATGATTTCATCGGCATAAAAGATGACCTGTATTTGAAGTCACAGGTTGTTTTCTTTTTCTTTTTCTTTCTTTCTTTTTTTTTTTTTTTTTTTTTTTTTTTGCAGTACTGGGGATTGAACTCAGGGGCGTTCTACCTCCGAGCTATACCCCCAGCCCTATTTTTTTATTCTTTATTTTGAAACCGGGTCTCACTAAGTTGCGGAGGGTCTCACTAGGTAGCTGAGGCTGGCCTCGAACCCGGATCCTCCGGTCTCAGCCTCCCGAATGCTGGGATTACAAGCGTGCGCCACCACGTCCGGCTTCTTTTTTCTTTTAACAGAATAACTAATCTCAGACAGGCCTGCCATGCAAATTAGCATTACCATCTGAAGCATACTTCAAGTCTTGCACCTGGCCAATCAGGTTATGCAAACGCAGGTAGAAAGGAGCTTTTTAGCCGCTTGCCAGTTTTCATTAGATTTTGATGTTATCGGTGTCGACATTGAATACGTGCTCTTATATTTTGAAATTCCGAAGTTTTAAAATACTCTTATTGGTGCAGTGTAACTATACAGCATAGAGAGGCAGACTTCAAGTGGTGCAGACCCACAGGCACACAGCACGTGCGGTGTGGCCCTGCGTGTCCTGCCCCGAGGTCCCTTCTCCCTCCTGTGCATGTTAGTGACGTTGGTGGTGAAACCTTCCTTCATAGAGGGACATAGTATCGAATTCTGAACTTTTTACAATGCATCAAAAAGCAAATTCAAAGCCGGGAGAGGTGGTGCACGGTTGTAATCCCAGCATTCGGGAGGCTGAGACCGGAGGATCCGGGTTCGCGGCCAGCCTCAGCTACCTAGTGAGGCACTCTGCAACTTAGTGAGACTCGGTTTCAAAATAAAGAATAAAAAATAGGGCTGGGGGTATAGCTTGGAGGTAGAATGCCCCTGAGTTCAATCCCCAGTACCGCAAAAAAAAAAAAAAAAGCAAATTCATCTCTCTTTTTCCGTAGAGATCCAAATCCTAATGTTATTTATAAAATAAAACAACATCGCTGCTATTTTAAATAGACTTGAAGGTGCTTTCTCGCCCTCCACACCCTTCGCTGTACCGGGAACTGAACCCAGGACCTGGAGCGCGCTAGGCAAGCGCCAAGTCTCAGGCGCAGCCTCCGCCCTCTCTGGGCTGTGTTTTGAAGCGGGGTCTCACTACGTTGCCTAGGCTGGTTTCAACTTTGCAATCCTATCAGTCTCCTGAGTGCCCCACCGCTTGCAGTTGAATTTTGAGCTTGATCTATGGTCAGTGTAGAATGAAAATAACGCAGGAGGAAGGGGGTGCAGTACTGGGGATGGAATCCACGAGAGGGAATGCTCTCCTGCTGACCTGCGCACCTGCTCTTGTGTTAAACGAGTTTCCACTCCAAATATCTTTATAAAATCTTTTTATTGCAGGTAACATTTCCCTAGTAAACAGTGATATGCACTTTCAAATTGTTTCAGCTTATTGGTATATAGCATTTCTAATTATTTGAAAAAAGTTAAGACTTTTAAATCTTCTTCTTCCTCCTCCTCTTTTTCTTCTTCTTCTTCCTCCTCCTCTTTTTCTTCTTCTTCTTCTTCTTCTTCTTCTTCTTCTTCTTCTTATTATTATTATTATTATTATTATTATTATTATTATTATTATTTGTACTGGGAATAGAACCCAGGGGCATTCTACCTCTGAGCTACACTCCCAGTTTTTGTTTTTCTCTTCTTTATTTTGAAACAGTCTTACTAAATTGCTGAGATTGGCCTTGAACCCACGATCCTCCTGTCTCAGCCTCCCAAGGACTTAATCTTGGTTTTGAGGTCTTTTCTGGATATTACTGTGTGTTCACTTGGACAGTGCAATTTTCGGTATTATTCTGTTCCTTCTCTTGAGAGGGTGTCTGACAATGTTTTCTTTCCCTGGCCGGAAATCTATCCTGTCACTTCCCAGCTGTGGACTTTGGGGGGACAGAACAGTCATCCTGAGGTGAGGCTGGGGTGGGAGACACGAGTGTGGGACTGATTCATCAGAAGGTAAACGAAGCCCGGGGCAGGACCGGAGCCCAAGAGGTGAGAGGATGGCGCAAAAGCTGAACAGTGGGAAGGTGGAGGGAGATATTTCTTCCTGAAAGAAACGAGGAAAAAGCAGTGAGCTCTTCTGGAGCTGCTTGGACTTGTGGCCTGTGATCACGGCTGCAGAACACCCAAGGCGCTCACCGTGGTGGAGGGCTGCAAGAGGCAGCAGGACCAGGGCAGCCCAGAAGCAATACCATGTAAATACCATGTTCTCTTTCTGTCTCTCTCTGTCTCTCTGTCTCTCTGTCTCTCTGTCTCTCTCTCTCTCTCTCTCTCTCACACACACACACACACACAGCATATTTTGTAATATGTTGCTGCAAATTTCTAGTATGTTGTTGATGACTTCTTTCTGTCCCTATCAAAGGACACAAAAAATAAAAGTATGTTGAAATAAAATTATAGAGAGGTTTATTCCAAAGACCAGGAGAAGACTGTCCTCCAAATTTAAAAATTACAGGTGACCTTTAGACCACAGCTTTTAACATCTTTTTTTTTGCATTTTATATACGTGGATGAATAGATTTATTGATTTAAAAATTAATAGTTTAAGCTGGGCACAGTGGTACACAACTATAATCCCAGTACTGGGGATACTGAGACAGGAGGATTGCCAGGTTCAAGGCCAGCCTCGGCAACTTAGTGAGACCCTCAGCAACCTAGCAAGATCCTGTTTCAAGATAAAAAATAGAAAGAGCCGGGCGTGGTGGCGCACGCTTGTAATCCCAGCATTCGGGAGGCTGAAACCGGAGGATCCGGGTTCGCGGCCAGCCTCAGCTACCTAGTGAGGCACTCTGCAACTTAGTGAGACTTGGTTTCAAAATAAAGAATAAAAAATAGGGCTGGGGGTGTAGCTCAGAGGTAGAATGCCCCTGAGTTCAATCCCCAGTACTGCAAAAAAAAAAAAAAAAAAAAAAAAAAATAGAAAGGGCTGGGGGTGTTGCTCAGAGGTAGAATGCCTCTGAGTTCAATTGCCAGTACAAGGCGGGGGGAGGGTGATGTTTAGTTTGTTTTATTCAACTTGAAACAAAACAAAAATACACTTTATCAACCATCCACTTGATACTTGGTTTATCATTCCGAATGTCAAGTGCATTTCGGGCGGGGAGCTCGGGTACCTGGAAGGCCATTGCCCTGCTCAGGGCTCCCCCCCCCCCCCCCCCTGTTCTTCCTCTTTCCAGTTTTGCGGTATTTGAAAGCAAAATGCAGTTACTGATAACGCATTTCACACGTTCTTCAATACAAATTTTTGAAAATATGGGCATTCCCCTTGTACAGTCATAATATCATCTTCACCCCCAATAAAAGTAATGTCCCCCCTTTAATATGTAGTGCCAAATTCATAAGCAAACTTCTCTGATTGTGAAAATTTATTTTTATAGTCAGTTTGTTCAAATTAGAACCCCAAATAAATAAATGCCTCCAAACCCAAACCAAAAGACCAACCCTATGTTACCTGTGTTATTAATGGCTTTTAAGTCTTGTAATCTATAGCAATAACTTATTTCTATTTCTTTTTTCCCCCAAGCTACCAGATTGCTGAAAAATGGAGTTAGCTATCCTGTACAGATACTTAAGTATGCAGTTTAAAGGCTAAAATAGTAGCCTGGTATCACATAAAGTATTTGGAATGTTACCAAATAAATAATTGAAGCCCTAAAGGATTTTTATTACCTCAGATGAAATTAACCCACAGAGTATTTATTTCCTCCCAATTCACAAATGAAATAAAATAAAATAGGCCCTTGTGAATTTGCCAAATTGATCTCCACTTATAATCTCCTCTTATAATAAGATTTGCCCTTCAAGGGAGCGATCCGATGTGGAGATGAACTTCCTTGCTTCCCCTGGGCTGTAGAGAGTGCTCACCTGGTGGACTAGCCGGTCACACCGTGGGTGAGCTAGCCGGAGCATCAGACTTGCTTCCATACTGCCGCTCATGGAAAGCTCATGGATGTTAGGAACCTGCGAGGCACCTTCCATATATTAATTAACTAAATCCCACATACATCTTATCAGTTGTCAAGATGGCCATTGCAATCCCATATTATAGAAATATTTCAAGTCAAAATTGTGTGATTGAAAGTTCATACTCTTAATGTGTGTGTGTATGTGTGTGTGTATGTGTGTATGTGTGTGTATGTGTATGTGTGTGTATGTGTGTGTATGTGTGTGTATATGTGTGTATGTGTATGTGTGTATGTGTGTATGCGTGTGCATGTGTGTGTGTATGTGTGTGTATGTGAGTGTGTGTGTATGTGTGTGTATGTGTGTGTATGTGTATGTGTGTATGTGTGTGTATGTGTGTGCATGTGTGTGCATGTGTGTATGTGAGTGTGTGTATGTGTGTGTATGTGAGTGTGTGTGTGTGTGTGTGTATGTGTGTGTGTGTGTGTGTGTGTGTGTGGTGCTGGCTAGGAATCATACGCAGGTACTTGGACACGCTACACACGTGCTCCACCCCTGAGCTCCGGGCCCAGCCCCGTGGGCGCTCACACACTTACACTTCACTTGCTCACCTGCCTGCTGCTTCATTGTTCTTTTATTTTCTTGGGGGGGGGGAGTGGTACTGGGGTTGAACCCAGAAGTATTCTACCTCTGAGGTATACCCCCAGCTCTTTTTATTTTCTATTTTGCCAAGTTGCTGAGAGTCTTGCTAAATTGCCAAGATGGGCCTCTAACATGCCATCCTCCTGTCTCAGCTTCCCGAGTCCTAGGATTACAGGTGTGTGCCATTACGCCCGGCTTATTGTTTTTGTTTTTGTTTTCTTGTACCACCCTTAAGCGTAGTTCCTTTAGTGTTCCTTTCCCCACCCAGTTGCTTTGGAAGCGGGAACTTTCCTTCCTCACTCTTACACCACTCCCCTGTGCACCATTTGACGATGAGACTGCCTTCAGTGAGGCCTCAGATGGCGCCAGCTTAGCTGCTGGGAACGTCACTGCCCGACCACGGTGCCTTGTTGTAACCATGCAACCAGTCGACCTGTCGAGGCACTGAATGTTTTTTTTTTTTTATTTCTTCTCACTGAATCGACCATTTGGGCCTGCTATGTGATTTCCACATCTTTTATCTCCACCAGTTTATTCCCACAGGAGAAAAAACTTCATCTGGAAGCTTTTTCAGGTGCCTCGTATTTGTCAGAGAATATTTTTCTGATCCTTTGGCTTCCCATGTTACAGCTGAAAGGTTAAAAATATTTACATTAGGATCTGTTGTTATTGGCTTGAGGAATAAACTATAAAAATATCCCCTGAAAATAGTCTTTTGTTATTATTTGATCAAAATATACCCAAAGAACTCAACACCAAAAAAAAAAATTACCCAATTTTATAAACAGGCAATTGAACTGAATAGATACTTCTCAAAAGAAGAAATACAAATGGCCGACAAATGTATAAAAAATGTTCAACATCATTAGCAATCAGAGAAATGCAAATCAAAACTGCACTGAAGCCAGGCACGGTGGCGCATGCCTGTAATCCTGGTATTTGGGAAGCTGAGACGGGAGGATTGTGGGTTCAGGGCCAGCCTTAGCAACTTAATAAGACCCTGTATCAAAATAAAAAAAATAAAATAGGGCTGGGGGTGTACCTCAGAGGGAGAATTTCCCTGGGTGCAATCCCCAGTACCAAAAAACAAAACAAAACAAACAACAGCAAAATAACCTATACTGAAATTCCATCTTACCCCAGCTAGAATGACAGTCATCAAGAACACAAACAGTAATAAATGCTGGGGAGGGTGTAGGGAAGTAGGACCCATACATACTGCTGGCAGGACTGCAGGTTAAAACAGCCACTATGGAGATGAGTGTGGGGGGTCTTCAAAAGACTAGGAATGGAGCCACCATGTGACCAGCTCTACCACTGCTCAGTATCTTTCCAAAAGAATTAAAGTGAGAGCACTGCGGTGATACATACATACCCATGTTTATAACCGCACACTTCACAATGGCCAAGCTGTGGAACCAACCTAGGCCAACAGATGAATAGAGAAAGAAAATGAAGTCTGTACACACAGTGGAGTTTTGCTCAGTCATAAAGAAGAACAGAATTGGGTCATTTGCAGGAAAACGGAAGGAACGAGAGACTCTTATGCTAAGTGAGACGGGCCAGTGTCCGGAAGTCAAGGGTGGTATGTTTTCCCTCCTGTGTGGAAGCTGGAGAGAAAACAGAAAACCAAAGGGGCTTGAGTTCAAGGAGGAGACAGGCCAGTGGCATGGTGGAAGGGAATTGCGGGAGGGAAAATGAAGGTTTGATGAAGGAAACGGCTCAAAAGTGCGCCGTCCACAGACGAAAGGATCACTAGGAATTCTTTCATGCACCGGGAGGAGGCGAGGGGTGCGGGGTGGGATGCAGGAGGAGACACGAGGATTCTGTGCATGACACCGCTGTGCTTCCTCTCTTGGAGGACATTACTCAGGGCCAGAGCTGCCACACCGACTGCAGCGACACCTCATCTTCTTGCTTAAGACACTCGCGGTCGTCTTTTTGGATGCCTGGGGCTCTCGCTGTGGCTGTGTCGGAGGCAGTGTAATGTCCTGAGCAGAGGAACTCTTCCTGCTCCGCCCTGGCACCCAGACTGAGGCACTCAGGTGCTCCCGTCCTCCGGGCGATGTCCAAGGGTGCTGACAGCCATCTCTGTGACGGGCTCGGCTCTGAGTATGACGTGAGTCATGGTACTGGGAATCAGTGCAGATCAGCGCCGCCCCTCCCCAGCCGGGCCCTCCATCATTCCACTCCTGAGGATAAACAGACGCTGCCTTAATGGATTAATAACACGGTTATTAAATAGGTGACAATTTTAGGATCACAACAGTTCCCTTCACAATGGCCAAATTATGGATCCAGCCTAGGTGTCCGTCAACCGATGAATGGATAAAGAAACTGTGGTCGCCACACACAGTGGAGTTGTACTCTGTCATAAAGGAGAACAAAATGATGTCATTTGCAGGAAGTAAAATGATGGAACTAGAGAACATGGTGTTGAGTAAGATCAGCCAAGAGACACGTTTTCTCTCCTTTCTGAAAGCTCAAGAGAAAATAGAAAACCATACCAGCTTGTACCTAACTAAGATGTATGATTATAATGCACCAATTAAAAAAAGAAGAAGAAAATAAGAAACAAAAAGAACTTTGTGATACTAAGGAGCCAGGCCAGTAGAACAGTGGGAAGGACTGAGGGAGGGAGGGGAGGAGGCAAAAATAAAGGCTGAAGGAAGGAGACAGATCAAATAATACTATGTCCACAGATGAAGGGATCCTCTCAACCTCACCAGCAATGTACAGGGAAGCAGGAGGGGGTCTCCGAGGGGGCTGGGAGAAGCTGCACCCAGAGATGCAGGATGCATATGTGCGTGTTAACACTTTGAATGTCGCTCTGATGTATAATCACACTGTACCAATCTAAAAAGGAAACATAGGCAACTTAAGCTGTGCTTTCTCAACAGGACAGGGAGAGCGCCGAATCTGAACCACGACTGAAATGCGGATCATCTGCCCTCCCCTCTGAGATGGGCGTGTCGGTGTCTACACCGCTTATTTTTAGTGATGTCTGAGGGTCAGGCTTCTGAGAAGCAAAATTGAGCAGCAGGCTGCGAGCCTGGAATGCACAGGCTGGTGACATGGCTCACGGCTGGGCCAGGCCGGTCACCTGCCCCTTGTGAGACATTTCCGGAAAAGCTCTGGGATGAGGGAACAATAGAGCTTCCCGGGTGGGCGGGGGGTGGGCGGGAGCTGGGACCGCTCTGTGAATCCCTGAGGTGTGTACTGCTCGAGAGGAGTGCGCTGAGTAGGTCTGTCCAGGTCTCTCTACCCCTGTGTCTGGCTTCTGCTGGTTCTCCAGTGCTTATAAAGTCCCAGACACATGCTGGGCTATCTCATTTCACTTGGTTTTGTTTTAGGATGGGGGAGGGGATATTGAGGATCAAATCCAGGGTCCTTTTACCTCTGAACCATACCCCTAGTCCTTTTTATTTTTTTTTAATTTTTTTAATTTTTTTTTTTTTTTTTTTTTTTTGGTACTAGGGATTGAACCCAGGGGGCATTCTACCTCTGAGCCACACCCCCAGCCTTATATTATTTTACTTTGAAACAGAGTCTTGCTAAGTTGCTGAGACTGGCCTCAAATTTGTGATTCTCCTGTCTCAGCCTCCCAAGTACTGATATTACAGATGTGTACCACCACATCAGGCCCTATTTAATTAAACCAATCAATTAATTAATAATTAATTAGTAATTAATTAATTTTGTGGTACTGGGGATTGAACCCAGGGGCATTCTACCTGTGAGCTACACCCCCAGGCCTATTTTTTCTTACTTGGAAACAGGGAATCACTATGATACTGAGGGTCTTGTTAAATTGCTGAGGCTGGCCACGAAGCTGCAATCCTTCCAAATACTGGAATTACAGGCATGCAATGCCACACCTGGCCTTTTCCAACTCTTGAGCCAAGAAAGAAATTTATTTACCTTTTAGAGAGAGAGTGAATGTGTGTGTGTGTGTGTGTGTGTGTGTGTGTGTGTGTGTGTTGGGGATTGAACCCGGGGCATTCTACCTTTGAGACACACTCCCAGCCCTTTTAATTTTTATTTTTATTTTGAAATAAATACCCTCTAAATCGCTGAGGGTCTCAATAAGTTGCTGCGGCTGGTGAACCTTCTATCCTCCAGTCTCGGTCTCCCAAGAACTAGGATTACAGGCCTGTACCACCAGGCTGGGCTGAAAGGAATTTATTAGTCATCTTCATTTACACAGACTACAAAGAGGTAGAAAGATTCTTGTAATTTTACTTTTGTGAAAATGAGTGTTTTAAGTTCACCCAGGAAAATACAGAAGTTAATACTTAAATACTTTAAAATACTTAAATTCCCAATTATCAGGATGAAATTCTATCCTGAATATTCCAGTGGGAACAGATATCCTTCCGCGGAGCCGGCGCTGTGCTGCAGCCTCCCACGCCCTGGTCCCTGGTCCTGGAGGACGGTGGGGGTTGGGTCAGCAGGACTGGAGTCTCCCAGGCTATTCACAGCCCCAGCCAGCAAAGTTCACTGTGGCCAGCACTTCCTGCCTCAGATGTGAGCTACCCGCAGACTACATCAGGAAACTAAGTTTACCAAAAGTGTATTTTCTGGCCAGGGCCTCGGCCTTTGTTAAAGTAGTCACATGACCTCTGACATCAGGGACAGGCCAGAGGTGACAAATGTACAGTAATTAGTCTCTCGAAAATATTCAGAAAATGGTGGCGAGACCAGGTGTTTCCTGACAAAGGGCTTGGGAACAAAGGTAGGAAGGAGGACTTGAGAGATCCACTGGGCTCTTGGTCAGTACCTCAGAGGACTGCTGAGTTTCATGACACTGACCTTCTGTCTTCCAGAACAGGGCCCACCACAGAATAGGTGTTCAATAAACATTAAATGAATATGTCAATCAAACCACTCTGGTAATCCGAAGCTCTTTTTTTTTTTTTTGCCAAGAATTATTCAGGAAAAACTCCACTAAATCATAAGCTCATAAAGGTAGAAGATGGAGGTTTATAGGGTTTGGCAAAATTATCAGAAAATATTTGTTGAAATGAATTGGCCAAGAACTCTTCTAGTGAGGAGTGTGGGATGCGAAGTTAATTAAACGCAAGTCAGGTTCCCACGTGACCGGGTGGCTGGCCTTGCTCACTGTTGTGGGCTGGATCTGCAGAATCCCCCTCAAAGCGCATGGGCTGGAAGCCGGGGCTCCAGTGTAGCCAGGTTCAGCAGCGGGGCGGGGTGGAGGAAGTGAGCCGCTGCGGGCCTTAAGAGCTGTATCTGTCCCTGGCCCTTTTCTCTGTGTCCGCTTCCTGCTGCTGTAAACTGAGCAAGGGTCCTCCACCAAGCTCTGCCGCCATGATGTTTGATGTTTCTTCCTTGGAGCCAGCCACCATGGACTGAACGTCTGAAACTGTGAACCAAATAAATATTTCCTCCTCCAAGTTGTCGTTGCCAGGTATTGTGGTTGCAGAGAGGAAAAGCTAACTAACATCCTGGTTTTAACTACTGACATATAGCTCACCATTTCTCATTTTTTCTTCATAAGATCACTTAAGGAATATTAAAATCACCCCTGACTAGTTCCTTGTTGCTATAACTGGAGGCTGACTCTTGATGAACTGTCCTGTTTAAGAAGTTCCCTTATTTCTGGATGTCTTATTGGGTGAGCTGATTATTTTCTGTTGCTTAAGCCAACTGAGTGTTGAGTATAGGTTGTTTCTAGTTGCAAATGAAAGCATACTGATAAAACACATATAGGATGAGAGAGAGAGAGAGAGAGAGAGAGAGAGAGAGAGAGAGAGAGAGAGAGAGAGAATTATTGGTTTGTACAAGTGGGAATATGGCTGATTTGTTTCTTCATTATATTCTTTGTACTTTGCTGCGTTTTCCAAATGTTCTGTTTTTTTCCAAACATATATTGTTAAATGAAGTGGAAAGGTATCCCTAAAAAAAAAATACATGCTGTAGGTTATATAAATGTTAATTTCAGGGAGTTGTAAGATCATTGAGAATTAGTATCTGGTTCAGCTTAGTGGGCTGGTGGGTGGGTAGTGGTTTTCCCAAAGGAGAAGCAACTGGATTAATTCCAAAGACTGAGCTTGTCAGTGCTGAGCTGGAAGCGACAAGCAGGAGTGCCTCTAGATGCCTTGTTCCCGGTTCCGTTGAGGACCCAATGACCTCCTTCATAAAATGGCTCATCCGTGCCTGACACTCTAAGAATATGTAATCACCTTACATTATCCCCAGTATCTTGAGAGCAAGGCTTATTATCTCCATGTTGTAGAGGTAGGAACTGAAGCTCAAAAGTGCACACAATTAGCAGGTGCTGAAACTGTGATTTCAGCGCAGGTCTGACTTTGCCGATCATGAGCGAGCTAGCCACACAGTGAGAAACCAATCTCTTGAGAGGGAGAAACCATGGAATGCCAGACCTAAAGAGATGACTTCCGCTTTTTTTTTTTTTTCAGACAAAAAAGCTATTGTAGCTCTAAGTGACAAAAACTCTACTCAAAGTACCTAAGAGAAAAACAGGAATTTGTTGTCTTATGTTGCTGGAAAGAAATCGAGTGGGATGGGCATCAGGCTTGACTGAATCTAGGTGAAGGTTGTGGCTTGCACAGAAGATTTTGAAACTCTTTTTTCTACCAAAGTGTGTGGTGTCCCGAGACTGTAGAGCCTGGAGAATGGGATCTGCCTGTGGGCTGCTCTAGGCACCCGTGACCTGTGCCGGAGCCCGAGGTGCAAACACAGCACCTGTTCACAGTAAAGGTGAGGTCAAGTCGGTCCCAAACCCATGCAAACATGTTTAGAAAGGATCTGTCTCATTATGCTGTTGTTTATATATCATTGTTCTTTGCATATTATTGCTTGTCCTGTAAAAAAAAAAAAAAAAAAAGAAAGAAAGAAAATCACATCGTCTAATAAATCTGGACACAGCAAATCCCCATTTATTCCCCCAGATAGAGGAACTTAGCTCACACTTCCTGTCGCCCAAAGATCACTGACCCCACGGTGACCTTTGACTCCTTCTTAGCATGAGGCTGAAGGGCTGCTTTTCCAATTCAGTGCAGCATGTTTATATTTTAGAATCTTCTGATGGCACCATCACTGTAAGAAAGAGGAGTTTGCTTTTTCTTTTATTTAGTCCCTAGATTAGGAGGCAGCAATGTTTTTTCCCCCTCAAAGGACCTGTAGTGCAGAAATAGCCGTGGACAATCTGTAAGCGCGTGAGCGTGGTGTGTTCCAATAAAGCTTTATTTTCAGCAATACGAGGCCCAGATTTGGTTCCTAGGCCTTGGTTAGTCTGCCCTGGAGCACTCGTGTGTGTGTGTGTGTGTGTGTGTGTGTGTGTGTGTGTGTGTGTGTGTGAGTGTGAGTAATTGTTGATCAGAACCCTATGAGGGGGGCTGTGGTGGAGGTCACAGGTAGAGCTGCTTGCCTAGCGTGTGCAAGGCCCTGGGTTCTATCCCAGCACCTGGGGGGGAGCGCTGTTTATTTTTTCATTCATTCCAGGGCAAGAGAACTTCAGTTTTATATAGGTATACTCTATTTTAATTGTTTTGATGATTTCCTTGAATTATTATTATTATTATTTTTGGTCTTAAATAGGAATTACTGTTACCTGTTTTGTGCTTCCGTTAGTTACTGGAGAAGAATAATCTTATTAAGGCATGGAGTTTTAAAAAAAGAAATAAAAAAGAACCCTTAAAATGAAGAAAACTGTAGCTGGGCGTGGTTGAAGGACCAGAAAGCTTCCAGGAGAGACACAAGGACCAGGCCGAGGCCCAGCTCACCACAGAGCCCAAAGGCTCAGAATCACTAGCGCTTCACTCCTCAGAAATGGAAGCCAGAGCCAGGTGTGGTGGCACATGCCTGGAACCCCAGTATCTGGGAGATTGAGACAGCAGGATCACAGGTTTGAGGCCAGCCTCAGCTACTTAGCCAGACCCTGTTTCAAAATATAAAAAAAAAAGGACTGAGAATGCAGCTCAGTGTAGAGAGCCCCTGAGCTCAATCCCCAGTGATACACACACACACACACACACACACACACACACACACACAGCTGGACAAAGGAAATAATGGAAAAAAGAGACAGAGTGGGAGAAAATCTTTGCCAGCTACTACTCCAACAGAGAATTAGTATCTAGAATATATAAAGAACTCAAAAAACGTAACATCAAAAGACCAAATAACCCAATCCATAAATGGGCAAATGAACTAAACAGACATTTCTCAAAAGAAGTACAAATGGTCAACAACTATATGAAAAAATGCTCAACCATTTAGTCATCTGGGAGATGCTGATGAAAGCTACATCTGGATTATACCTCATCTCAGGCATAAGGGCAGCCATCGAGAGCACAACAAAACAATAATGCTGGCGAGGATGCCAAAGAAAGGAGCCCTCTTGCACTGTTGGTGAGAACCTACAGTCCTGCAGCCACTGTGGAAATCAGTACGGAGGCTCCTCAGAAAACTAGAAATGAATATACCGCTCCTCGGTATATACCTGGAGGAATTAAAGTCATCGCACTGTACAGATAGGGTCCTGCACACCCATGCTTACAGCAGTGCAGCTCTTGATGCCAAGTTACGGAATCAGCTTAGGTATCCATCAATAGATGGACGGATAAAGGAAAAGTGATATATACAAATGGAATATTATTCAGCTTTATTTTTATTTATTTATTTATTTATTTATTTATTTATTTATTTATTTATTTATTTATTTTTGTGAGACTGGGGATGGAACCCAGAGGCATTCCACCTCCAAGCTACACCCCCAGTCCTATTTTTTATTCTTTATTTTGAAACAGAGTCTCACTAAGTTGCGGAGAGCCTCACTAAGCATGATCCTCCCGTCTCAGCCTTCCAAGTACTGGGATGAAAAGCGTGCACCACCGTGCCTGGCTATTCAGCTTTAAAGAATAAAATCATGTGATTTACAGGAAAATGGATGGAACCGGAAATCATCATGATAAGCAAAACAAGCCATTCAGAAACACAAGTATCACACGTTTTTGTTGATACGTGGAATCTGAAAAAAAAGACGTGAAAGTATAAGAGAGATTATGAAAGAAGAGGAAGTGGCCAGTCATGGTGATACACACATGTAATTCAGTACTTGGGAGGCTGAGACAGGAGGATCCCAGGTTCAAGACCAGTCTCAGCAACTTAGTGAGATCCTCAGCAACTTCTCGAGATCCTATTTCAAAATAAAAAATAAAATAGGACTGAGGATGTAGCTCAAAGGTAGAATGTCCTTGAGTTCAATCCCCTCAAAACCCCGCAAATGATAATAAAGAAGAGGAAGTAGATTGGGAGAGAGGAAGGGAGGGGACAGTAATGGGGTGGAAATGATCAGTTTGTTATATAATGCACAAATATGCCACAATCAAACTCACTCTTCTGTATAATTAATATGCACTGATTAAAAAATAAACTCAGGCTGGAGGTGCAGCTATGTGGTACAGAACTTTTTTTTATCATGCATGAGGTCTGGGGTTCCATCTTCAGCATTGCAAAGGGAAGGGGTAGAGGAAGATGAGGAGGAGGAGGAACGGGAGGAGAAGGGGGAGGAGCAGGAGGAGGAGGAGGAATTTACATCAGCTCAACCCCCATGTACTAGGAACCTTGGACCCTAGCTGTGTTGGTCATTGTTATGGTTACCCTCAGACACAGCGCAACACAAGCGTCACAGAGGTTTCCTTATCTTTCCTGAGTCCTCGTACAGTGACCAGCAGATGTTGGGACTCGAGGCCTGCACTCTTGAACGACTCCACACTTACCAAACTGCCTTCGACATGCAGGCTTTTCAATTTACAATTGCTCTAGAGATTGAAAAAATTGTGACTGAAAGAGAAAACCATCGATTTTTAGTTGTGACCCTGAACTGTTTTCTTAGGATCACAGTGACAACAATCATGTTTTGGGGGGCAGGTCACATAAGTCGGCAGAAGGGAGGGGCAGAAGCGGGTGCAGGTTTCTAAGCTGAGCTCTGTGAACTTAAAAGTCTCAGGTAATCTGCAGGAGGTCTGGGATATGCGTAGGTGTCATGTTTTGGGCCCAGTAATGAAGTTAGGCTGTACAAGATGTACCAGTTTCTATTTTTATTTTTTTCATGATACTGGGGATTGAACCCAGGGGTGTTCTACCTCCAAGCCACACCCCCATCCCTATTTTTATTTTTTTAGTTTTGAAACAGGGTCTCACTAAGTTCTGAGGACCTTACTAAGTTGCTGAGGCTGACCTCCAACCTGCAATCCTCCTGTCCCAGCCTCCCAAGTACTGGGATTGCAAAAGCCACTTTCATCAGCCTGGTGAGCAAGATTCTCTTACTCATGGCGCACTGGCGGGTCAGGGTGCCCAGCTCTCCCAAGATCTCCAGGTTGCTGTCTTATAGTTAATAGATAATGTTTGAAATATACCCATATCTTAAGTCTCTGGCAGTATTTTTCCTTGGCTTTATTTAGTCTGAAGGAAAATACGTTGTGTAAGCTACCAATGTGTGCAGGCATTAATCATCTTGACTCAGAAGATTCATGGGCTTTTAAAGAATTTATGTCCGGAGGAAAACAGACTTGGGGCGTAAAGGTGAGGGTGTCCCTGGAGCTGGCTAAAGTTCTAGTCACCTTTTTCTTCCCTATTAGTCTCCTTCCTACCTGTCCTCAATTTTTTTCTCTCTGTCCTCAAAATTATTAAAGCCGGAAATGTATGTTAACCAGAAGAGCACTAGCGACCCCAGGAAATGCAGAGTCCTACACCTCGGTGTCAGCTTTGGCCCAGAGATTCCCTGGTGCCATTTGCTTGAGGGAGTCTCTGTTCTGTGTCTGAGGTCTCAGGGACCATCACAGCAGCGCTTTCTTCAACTGGGAAGCACCGCTTGGGGGATGTCAGGATTTCATCAAGAGGGGATGGGTCAAATAAATCCTGGTATATCCAGTCAGTGGCTGCAGCCTATGCAGCACGGAATCTAGGAATATTAATCTGTATGGCATGCGAAATCCATCAAGTACAAAAGTATCGATTCTGTGAGTGTGTGTGTGTGTACTCATCCTGAGAAAGAGGCCTGCCAGGATATTATCTCTCTGGTCTTTGGAGGGTGTAGGAATATGAGGAGGTATTCAAAGAGCTTTAAGGGCGTAATCACAGAAAATTTTAATAGAGTACCGAAAACAGTAGAGTACATGCTATGACTGTTTCATGAGTGGAAAAGCAGATAGGGTAAGCGGTACCTCATGCTAGCAAAACCCTCCCTCCCTCCCTCCCTTCCTTTCTCCCTCCCGCCCTCCCTTCGTCCTTTCCTTCCTCCCTCCCTTCCTTCCTTCCTTCCTCTTCTTTCCTTCCTTCTTTTCTTTCTGTAGTATTGGGAATGAACCCCAGGGGCATTCTACCTCTGACCTACACTCCCAGCCCTGTTTTATTTTATTATTTTATTTTTTTGCGGTACTGGGGATTGAACTCAGGGGCATTCTACCTCCAAGCTACACCTCCAGCCCTATTTTTTTATTCTTTATTTTGAAACAGGGTCTCACTAAGTTGTGGAAGGCCTTACTAGGTAGCTGAGGCTGGCTGCAAACCCAGATTCTCCGGTCTCAGCCTCCCAAATGCTGGGATTACAAGCGTGTGCCACCATGCCCAGTTTTATTTTTATTTTGAAACAGGGTCTCACTAGGTTGATGAGAATTTCATTACTTGCTAAGGCTGTCCTCGAACCTGTAGTCCCCCAGTCTCAGCCTCCCAAGTACTGGGATGACAAGTGTGGGCTGCCACCCTGGCTGTGGAAATTCTTTTGACTCTTTTTCAAACCTTCATTCAAAATTCTTTTCTCTGCCGGGTGTGGTGGCCCATGCCTGTAAATCCCAGTACTTGGGAGACTGAGACAGGATGGTCAGAGGTTCATGGTCAGCCTTAGCAACTAGTGAGACCCTGTTTCAAGATAAAAAAATAAAATAAAATTAGGCTGAGGGTGTAGCTTAGAGGAAGAATGCCCCTGGGTTCAACTTCCAGTAACACACACACACACACACACACACACACACACACACCAAAATCTAAAACCAAAAAACCAACAAAAAAAAACCAAAAAACAAACAAAAAAACCAAAACCACCCCCCCTGAAAAAAAAATCAAAAACCTCTTCTCCCTCTCTTGAAGCCTGTCTTGTCAATAGTAATGATAGTTCTGTTTTTTGGTTGGCCAGTAACATGACACCACAAACATTAAAGCAAAACAATCTTCTCAACTTGCCAGCAAGTTTCTTCAAGTCTAAGAACCTTTGCATTATTTTTAACCTTGAGCTATGCTCCAAGGTCAAAAAGATTTTCATCTTAGATCTTACTTCCTATTTAGAATACTTTTTTCTTTTTTCTTTTTGTGGTTCTGGGGATTGAACCCAGGGGTGTTCTACCTCTGAGTTACAAGTCTCGCCCTGTTTAATTCTTTTATTTTGAATCAGTGTCTCCCTAAGTAGCTGAGGCTGGCCAGGAACCCGTGATCCTCCTGTCTTAGCCTCCCAAGTACTGGGATTATAAGCTTGTGCTACCACGCTCAGCTTTTGTTATCTTAAAAAAAAAAAAAAAAAAAAAGCCGGGTGTGGTGGTGCATGCTTGTAATCCCAGCATTTGGGAGGTTGAGACCGGAGGATCCGGGTTCGTGGCCACCCTCAGCTACCTAGTGAGGCATTCCGCAACTTAGTGAGACTGTTTCAAAATAAAGAATGAAAATAGGGCTGGCGGTATAGCTCAGAGGTAGAATGCCCCTGAGTTCAATCCCCAGTACCGCAAAAAAATAAATAAATAAATAAAATAAAATAAAATAAAATAAAATAAAATAAAATAAAGATAGTAACATTTACCTTTTTATATTTATTTTATTTTAATTTTAGTACTGGGGATTGAACCCAGGGGTATTCTACTTCTGAGCTACTCTCCCAGCCTTTTTAATGTTTGAAACAAGGTCTCACTAAGTTGATGAGGCTCTTGCTAAATTGCTAAGGCTGGCCTCCAACCTGTGATCCTCGGGTCTCAGCCTCCCAAGAACTGGGATTCCCAGCTATCTTTTTCAGGGTGAGGAGAGTCTCTTTCCTGGGTGGCCCAAGAGCTTTTTGATAGCCTCTGGCGGCAGTTGGGTTTCCGTGAGTGTACTCTGCACCTTCCACATTTTTCTTCCTGGTCTGTCTTCTGAATCACACTGAGTAACCCTGTCTGCCAGGAGCAGATTTCCTCTTGACTCTGGCCGGCGTCATTCCTACCTAAGGCCACTGACTCAGGCTTCTACGGGCTGCTTTTTTTTTTTTTCCCTCCCTCTCACCAGGCAGTTTATCTCCATATATGGTCATAGCGCTCACTGGCCTTACACTCTGGCTTCCCCAGGAAAACTGGAAAGTGAAATCGCAGAGCAAAAACTTTGTTCGCACCGCTGGCGGCCGCAGCAGTTTCCCTTCTGTCAATTATTAAAGTGGTTACAGGCTGGAGGAGCGATTTCACTCAGCAGCCCTGACTCAAGTGGGGAGGGGCGGGGACCCAGCGCGGTGGCCGTGGCCGGGGAGGGAGGCCGCCTCGGTGTCTGGAAGGCTGTGCCCTCGGTAGCCTTCCTCGTCTGGGCCTGGCCCAGCAGCTCTGGGGCTCTCGGCAACACCCTGTGCGGGCTGGGTGGGGGCAGGGAGGCTCTCCTGCTGTTTGACAGGCAAGGAAAGTGAGCCTCAC
>PVLC010005599.1:0-75180 GCA_004027655.1 Graphiurus murinus
ACCCAAGGTATCAGGGTGCAGGTAGAGCTTCCAGAATGGCACTGGGTTTGTACAGAAAGAATCAACCAGTGTCAGGTCTACCTATGGCTCCTTTATGCCTTTGAGGAGATATCACAAATATCTTAGAGTCCAGAAAGTAAAAGAGAAGGGAAAAAAGAGGAAAGACTAGGCAACAGGATTTGATTTATTTGGTATTGGATCTCTTGATTGGGTATAAAGTGGTAGAATTAGGAGGCCCAGACTTGTAAAAATATTTTTAGAGAGGATCTAATTGAGGATGAAATCAGGAAACACATGGCTATCTCATTCTTTATATGAGAAACCCAAACATTTCAGGCATAGTTTCTAGCAGCTTATGGAATACTCTGATTAATGGCAACTTCTATAGTGGTAAGAGTTCTATATTTTGTTAGAGTTGGCCAATATTGGGGCCATATTTCTTTTTTCAGTGAAGTCATCAGATGATTTAAAAAAGAGTTAAGAGCTGAGAGTGATAGCAACTACCTGTAATTTCAGTACTTGGAAGGCTGAGACAGGAGGATTTCAGGTTTGAGCCTAGACTAAGCCATTTAGTGAGACTCTCAGCAACTTAGCAAGACCCTGTTTCAAAACAAAACAAAATAATAAAAAAGAGGTGGAGGTACACCTCAGAGGCAGAATGTTCCTGGTTCAGTCCCTAGTACACACACACACACACACACACACACACACACACACACACAGAGGCATATTATCTTCGATTTGCCTACTTGAATTTCCCTCTGTCATCTGCCCATCCAGTTTTTCAATAGTTAATTAATACTTACTGAGCACTTGTCATGTACCAAAAGTCCCTTCTAAAGCACCTAATCTATGTTAATGAAGCCTCACTATAACCCTAGGAGGCAGATACAATTCCTACTCCATTTTATAGATGAGGACAATGAATAATAAATGAATTTGGTTGTTGGTCCAAGATTATACAGCAATTAGGTGCAGGATCAAGAGCTGGATTGAGGCAGTGCAGAGCCTGTGCAGTTACAATGACTCTCCAAGTACTCAGAGAGATTTTCAAAAACTGAATCCTGCATAGCACATTGCACAAAAAAGTAGTAAAAAAAAAAACAAAAAACCCCCAAAAAACCATAATATAATGGTTTGGGTCTAGAATGCCCCCCAAGACCTCATGGGAAGGGCAGCCATTTTGGAAGTGGGTTTGGTTGCTGATGAGGGGTCCTTGTGGGTGCTTGTGGGTGTGGCCTTGGGGATTATACATAGTCCTTCATCCCCTTGCTCACCTGCATGAGTCTACATGATGTGAGAGCAGAGCGCCTGTTTTCTCCCTCTCTCTGCTTCCCACCACCATACACTGGGCTCTGCAGACCAAGCCTGACATGGGCTAAGCCTCTAAAATCTCAAAAAAAAAAATTGTGAGCAATAAGTCTTCCTTCCTCTAAGTTGTGTGTGGTCAGGCTTATTGGGTCACAGCAGTGAGAATATTGACCAAGACATATAACTAGGAGCAAAAAACAAAAAGGTGAAGTAACAAGGAGGATGATGAAGAAGTAGAGTGGAGGAGAGACTCAACAGTGGACAACAGGGACAACAGAGGCTTAATGCAAGATGCTGAATTTGAGCCAAAGCCTTACTTCTGATCTTTGTGGCAGTAGAGGCCCAAAAGGAACTACAATATATGATATAGTTCTCATACAGAAAAAGAGATGTGTGACTAGTCCTTAAAGAGAAACATGCTGCATCTCTCTCAGCCCTTATTTAATTTCTCAGTTCTGAACTTAACAAAAGACAAATGTCTCATATGTGATTAGCTCCTGACACTGTCTAATTGCTTTAATTTTGCTGGCCAGAAATGTAGCTTCAACTACTGTTCATGTTCCAAAGTGCCTGTTGATTTTTCCTTGAATTAGATTTTAAAGCAAGCTGTAATGTCTTTCTCTATTTCACTTCATGGATTATCTGTGAACAATAAAGTAATTTGGTTAAAAATTTTATTTCCTCTGTTGCATAATATTAGAGCAGAGAGCTTTGCCTTTCCAATGGCAGCTAAAATATGGCAGGAACTCTATAATGTATGAATTACATATTATTTAATAAAAAAACAAAAATATTGTAAGACATCATGTTGAAAAAGGATGCTGGAGTTTATAGTGGTAGAAAGGCATTTATGATTATCTTGATTTTATTTCCCTGGGTAGTTATAAAAAAAAAAGCTGGGAAAACACTAATCTAAGGAAAAGAATAGTCTTCTATCATATAAAATTGTTCTAATTTAAACTTTCATTGCTGGACTATTTTTCATCTGTATAAGGAATACATTTTTGGATTCTATTAAATTGAGGCTTTTGAATAATAATGAATAACTTCTAGAGCTTACAACATGTTTTTTCTCCATCTTATTAGCAGAGTCCAGCAGCATTGTGATTATTGTTAACGATATAACTCAACAGTCTGCAATTAATTCTATTTTAGTAACAATCGGAACAGGTAAGGTGGATATGGTGAGTTTTTATTTAAATAATTGTCTAAATATTTTCCAATGTTTTTCTGCACATGAGCAAGCAATCTATGCAGCTATTTCTTGCAGTGTTTTTTACCCTGATGATATGTGAATAAAGCAGTTACTAGAAAGAGAATTTCCTGTTATAGGTATTTGTTTATCCTGTTTGTATAATTTTTTTTTAAGCCAGAGGCATTCCACCTCCAAGCTACACCTCTGACTCCATTTTGTTTTTGTTTTTTATTTTGAAACAGAGTCTTGTTAAACTCCCAGTCCTCCTCTTTTTTTTTTTTATGTATTTATTTATTTTGAAACAGAGTCATTTCCTGAAGGACCTTGCTAAGTTGCTGAGGCTGGCCTTGAACCTGTGATCCTCCTGTCTCAGCCTCCCAAGTTCTGGAACTATAAATGTGCATAGTTTACTCATTTTATGTTTCAAAGGAAACAATAATGTAACGTGATTACTTCACCATCAAATTTTGAGGAGTTGCAAGTTTTGATATTTCGTCTCCCCTTTTGTGTCAATGGTAGACATTGGCAGCAGGCTCCAATATTAGATATCCTGCAAACTTAACATCTTTCTGCTTCATTTCCTTCACAACTCAAATGACCATCATAGATGCTTCTACCTCACGGGATTATTATAAGGATTAAAAGAGATGACACTTGCAAAGCACTTGTCACAGTCACAGTAGAAAAACAAAGTATTAGAATTAGTAGCATTAGTAACCATAGTATTAATAACACAATTATTACTGTTATCATTACAAAAAATGGAAATACAGATTTCTAGGTTCTGCCCTTTCCCCAAGTTCCTAAATCAAATCTCTTGTACTAGTACCCAAGAACTATATTTTCAAATAACTTGGAAGTACTCCAAGATTTGGAAACTATTGACTTAAAGCAAGCAGTACCTGTTATAGTTAGATATAAGATGGCCCTTGAGCAGCTCATAAATGGCTGTTTGGGGTTGGTGTAATTGAGTCATGAGAGTTATAATCCCAGCAGTGGATAAATCTATTGTAATGGATTTATCTGGGTGGTGGTCTAGGCTGGTAGGGTGTGACTGGAGAAGGTGAGTCCCTGAGAGTGTGGCCTTGGGGATTACATATGGTTCCTCCTCCTCTTGCTCACGCTCTTGCTTCCTGCCTCCATAATGTGAGGAGCTCAGCCCATGAGCTCTCCCTTTCTCCACTTCCTGTCGTACATCCTGAGATTCAGGGTCCTGGCCTCACAAGGACGGAACCCAAAACAACAAGCAAATAAATCGTCCTTCCTCTAAGTTATAGGGTCAGTTGTTTTGTATCTAGCTGTGAAAATGCTGACAAATACAGTACTGAAGCCCACCTTCCCTCCAACAACCAGCCGAGGGGTTTGGGAGACATCGAAGCCTGCCAGTCAGTTGGCAAAACTGTCCAACTCTAAGCACCATCACTCAACTATTACAAACGCGTCCCTCCAGCCCTTCCAGGTCATGTTTCTCACAGAGAAATAACACTCCCTATTTGACTTGTGTCTCTTTCTACTCTTTCTTCTGCCTCTTTCCTTTTTCACCTCAAGAAAACCTATCTCTCTTGTCCATTTCCATGAATCACAAAAGAAAGACAGTTCAAATATCAAAACCACAGAAAATAGGAGAGATTGGTTGACTCCTGCAGACTCTTGAGAAACAGGCCTGCAGAATCCCCACAGACCTTTCAACCTCTTCTTACTAAACCTGGGGGTCGTCAAGTGCAGAGTAGATGGTAAGCTACTTATTTAAATGTATAGTTTTTGTCTTTTTCTTAATTGCCTGTTTTTATCACAATACTGTTTGTTACCTTCTTTAACCACAGATGCACAGTTTTCATCATGGGTAAAATATGCTTCTATGTGATTCTTTAGGAATCCACAAATAACATGTGGCAATGTTTCTTTGGGGAAAGAGACTCTGACTTCCAAAAGGATCTAACCAACTTTTGGACTACACCCCAAAAGTTGGTTAAACAGGAACAGCCTATAATACCAGTTTGTCCTGAGTTGTATATAAAAGCTACAGGGTTAAGCAGAAAGATCAAGGCACAAGATCTATAAGCATGAGTTCCTCCCCAGTCAAGCCACATCTAAATTAAAACTCTTCCCTTGAGCTCTTGTGACAACTGTGCGTACCCACAACTCTTCTTGTACTGGACTCTACACCACAGGCAATTTTTAGAAAGATGCAAAGAGAATTTTTAATAGGAATTGCCTCTCAGGAGGGAACATAGAGAATTTGAAATCAATCACTAGTGATGAGATATCATTATATTTTTTGTTTTTTCTAGAATGCCAACTTGTATTCTTTAAAAATTTTGCTGCGACCTGTATTTTTTCTTCAATTAATGCTGAGAGTAAAAGCATGGTGGCATACTCCTGTAATCACAGTACTTGAGAAGTTGAGACAAGAACATTACAGATTCAAAGCCAGTTTCAGCAACTTAGTGAGACTCTCAACAATCTAGAGATAACGTATTTCAAAATAAAAATGGCTAGGGGTATAGCTCAGAGGTAGAATGCCCCTGGGTTCAATCCTCAGTACCACCGCCACCACCAACCACAACAAAAAATAAAAAAAAACAAAATATTCAGCTTTATATGCACAGATGTAGGCACAACATAACATTTTGTTAAGTAATCATTTGTAATGTTAATGCAATCACCAAATTTACCTTTCCTTAATTGTCTCTCTCCTTTAAATACTACAATGACAGTATTTATGCTGGCAAGATCTAATAGGGGAGTCCATTATAAAATTTAATGTGTGAGCCAAAAATTTCCCCTAAACACTTTTCCAATATTATTTCAATTTAGAGCATAATAAATGTAGGATGAAATTCAGAGCAAGTGTGTAAGCTGGAACAAAGTAAACAGGTGGCAGAGCTCTGTTTCTGCCCTGGCACCCCAGGAGACCCCTGACAAAGGTCAAGACCAGAACCCATTCATCCACTGAGCCTAGGTGCAACTCTGAAATGCTTCTCAAGGAACTCACTGCCAGCTGAGTAGAATGAGAGCCACTTTTTTGTATGGAACCTAAACTGTGTACCTTTATCTGGCCTTGAATTCCTAGGCCAGGCAGGGATGAGATGCACTGTGCTGGCAGCACAAAGGAGAGTACATGTTTGTGTCTATCAGCATTAGTGGCTGGAACCTGGGTAAACCACCAAAGTAATGCACAATGTGGCAAAAGAATTCATTCTCTGGGGAGAGAATAAGTACAGCTCTTTGGTCTCTGAGCCCTGGTGAGCTGTGGTCTAGAGTGAAGGAGGAGCTGTGAGGGCTTCTGTTCTGAGGAACTTGTGCCAATCTCCTAAGGAGAGCATGTTATTCAAGAAAAACTGAGCCAAATGAAAACTATTACTGGAGGTGTGTGAACTTGGCTAAGTTAATCACCTCCAGGCAATTCATTTCTCTGTTTGGTTAAGTGCCTGTGTGAGGAGGGGTAATTTCTAAAGTCCCTTTCAGTTTGCACATTCAGAACTGTACCCTTTGAAGATAAGCTAGAGAGTAAATAGCTCTATATTAAAAATGCATGTGCGTCTTCCCAATGGAATGCAGCACTTGGTTATGCAAGTTGCATCTGCCTGCTGCCTCCTCTACAGCTTGCTTAGGAGTCATAGTATCTGCCAGCGAGTCCACTGTAAAATGGTACAAGTCCTCCTTCTGGAATTTGGGTTGGGTTAAAAAGGCTGGCACATCTTGAAATGGCCATTCCATCCTGTCCACATTACCCTCAGTGGTCTTTTGGTCACCTTAGGAAAGTTCATAAGGACAAAAAGGAGACACTTTGCCTTCTAGCATTCCTAATCTAGTCCCTGGAATGAAACGTCAACAGTGTCAGAATATAGCTTAGAGAGGCTTCGGCTAGACTTTCCATCATCCCTGGCCCCTAAGCTGAATTAAATAAATATGCACAAAGGGCCACCTTCATGGACATGCCACCAGTGCAGTGTATGGACCCCCATACTCGAAAGGGAGGGTCTGCCCTTGGAGTTTAATACTCTGCAGCTGCCATCTTGAACTTCTTAGTAATTTTATTTTGGGCTGTGTATTCTGTAAGTGAGGTCTGATCAGACAACAGAGCAAATATCAGGACTATGAAGCCCAAACTCAATGGCAGTCTCATCTCCTACTGCTTCTTTGGGATAGATTCTTGGTCATTCCCATCCCCAACCCCACCCACCACTTGCACTTTTCCCCACTCCCTCTATGGGAACCTAGATGTGTTCACCTAGTGTGTATCCTCATGCTTGAGGGAATACAGTAATGAAGAGCAAATAAAAGAAGTCACGACAGGTTAAGACAGAGACTACAAAAAAAGCATTATATTTTCTCAGCTTTTTTGAATAAAGGTACCTGCATTTTTGCATAGACCTGGAAAGTCATGTAGATGGTCTTGTATGTAAAATGGTAAGCATGAACTTCTCTAAAGTCCCTCCCTCACCTGGGAATGGTAACAGTAACCCCTGCTGTATATACATGCACCTGATAAGGACAGAACCAAAGAACAGGGGGAAGGGAGGGGAGAATGGAGAAACACCAGGCTTGTGGGAGGTAGCACCACCTCTCTCAGCAAGTCCAGGACAAGGCTCCCACCTCAGCCTTCTGGACATAAAGCTGAACTAATCTTTATGGAATCCAAGTTTACTTTCTATATGGGTGTATATAGAGAAGGAATGGCCAGAATGTATTAATGAACAACCTGGAAAGACAAGAGATAGTCACACCAAATGGTGAATGGAATGTGAGGCAATCTATGGAAGTAAATAGGAAGATGAGCTCTCAAGGAAGTTTGCCCTGGCTCATCACTCACTTGCCATGTGACTGTGCAAGCAGACCTCTGCTTTTAGTGTGCCCGTCTTTAAAAATGGGGTAGTAGTCAGGCATGGTAGTGCATGCTTGTAATCCTAGTACTTGGAGGCTGAGGGTGGAGGACTGCAGGTTCAAGGACAGCCTCAGCAATTTAGTGAGGCTCTCAGCAACCTAGTAAGACCCTATTTCCAAATAAGAAATAAAATTGGTCTGGGGATGTAGCTCGGAGGTAGAGTGGCCCTGGGTTTGTCCCCAGTACCACAAAAAATAAATAATAAATAAATAAAAATAAAATTGGAGTAGTAATCTAACTTTAATTCTTTGGGAATGATAGTTAGGAGTGGCATAGCTTATTACACCAAGTGATGTGTATATATTTGTTTATATCACTTTGAATCTCACTATGATGTATAATCACAGTATACCAATAAAAGTATAAAAGGTGGGGTAGTAGGAGTAGCTACCTTAGTCACTGTCGAGGAATGATATGCTAAGGATGGCACCCAGAAAAACTGCTTAATTAATGGTAGATATAAAGGTTCAAGGAAGACAAGTTTTAGACAGACTTAGAACAATCAAGGAAAGATTTGCAAGGTGCCAAGACAGGGTATTTTACTGAAAACATGACATTGCTAAGAAAGCAATTATTAATTTTAAATTTGGTAGAATATTGAGATGAAAATGTTTTTATCATTGTTTGAATACACACACATATGGGGGGGGCATTTAGAATAAGCAACTACATTTTGCTGCATGTTTTGTATGGTTTCTGAAATGATTACTGTTGGTTTTTCCAGTATCACAGAGTCTTGTTCCGGTAGTAAGCAGTGATAATGAAAGTGTGCAAACATCTGTCTTACATTCTGGCTCCTTCCTTAGCTACACTGACTCACTGGAGTTATAATTTAGGATGAGTTGGAATAAGATAAAAGCCACATCTGCCTCTTTACCGATCTTTTAATTTTTCTACTAGCAGAGCCTTATGATCCCTAGACAGATGTAACAACCTCAATTGATGATTTTAAAGAAATCTGTATTGTAAAGAAAAAGTACATCTTTCTGGTTATGAATCTTTACATAAGTTCTTAAAATCCAGGTTAGTTAACTCTATGTTTGGTTATTAGTTGTATACTCTCAATTGATCCTATCCCCAATCTTAAAGATGACAGAAATATCAAATGTATTAAGGGCATTTTTCATGATGTTTACGGATGATCTTTATTTGCTTTGTAGTGGTAATTCCTAAGACTATTATGCGTAGATAACCACTTAGCTGCTGTTGAAAATAAAAGTTGGGGAACCATTCTAATGATGCCAATTTTCCTGGCATTCCTGGGATGGTATCTTCTTAATAATATATTGTTCTACAATGTTTTCCCAAGTAAAACCCACTAACATAAGGAGTTAAGAGAGGATGTTCATAGGAAAGTTAGAGCTATGTTATAAAGTCATTCTAGGTAAATAAAGGGAATCTATGTTTGGTGTTTAGACCTAATTCATAGACACTGTTGAATGATAGTTCATGAGACGACCTAACTGCTCAGAACTCTTGTGCAGAAGGAAGTTCTCCCCAAAGAAGGAACTCAAGGCTCCTTGAAATGCTTCCAGCTCTATGAGTCTCTTGTTAGGGGATTAAGTGATCTTACAGGCCCAATATACTATCATATCAAGAAAGAAAGAACAGGTTGTTATTGGCATTAATGTAATCTATGTTAGAAAAAATAAAGGTTAATAATATAACCAATGATGGTGGCGTTATCACAAATAGTGTCTCCTGGCAGTAGATGCAAAAAAAAATTATATAGAAACAATAAGGTTCTGAATTTTACTTCTAAGAGACTTTGAGATAGCAAGAAGGAATTAAACAGGTAGGAAAAGAATACAAAAATCTTAGAAAATAATTTGAAAACATATTTACATGGAGATTAATTAATACGGAGATTTCTAACTTGTCCCAAAACACCAAAATCCTAAATATCTCTATGTGTATGTTCCAAGGAACAGTCTTCATTTAGGTGATACAATATGACAGGTAATTCATTTCACAGAATCAATTCCTCAAGTGCCTAGAGAGGTATGAGTCTGACTTCTGGTGAATCTCATGGAATATACAGGAATTGAAGTGGCTGATTGCAGGAGATGGAAATAATTTCATGAAAGGCAAGCAATGTCGGTCTCATAATTACCTGTTATTGAATGACTACCCAGATCAGGAACTAAACCTACACACATCATCTCACAGAATGCTCACAACAGTGCAGTGGGACAATTTATTATCTGAAACAATGTTCAGAAAGGCAAGTACTCTGGCCAAGATTACAGGGCTGGTAAATGATGAGCTAAAACCCAAGTCTGACTGTGAACTCAAAGCCAGCCCTGCTTTCCCTCCTCCATTGTGACTCTCATTGTCTTATTGATGTGCCAATCTTAAGAAACACGTATTCTCAAATTGCAAATGCCACAGTGTTCTCCTGCACATTGAGATGTTTGGGATGGATGGGAAAATATGAAGGGCTAACTGTAGTCCTTACTTTTAATGACTATTACTCTTTGCCTTAATTATTTATTGTTATAATTAATAGGCCTGCACATTGAAGGGTTTTTTTAATATAACCACTGTTGCAGATAAGTTCAAAAATATATTATTCTCTCTCACACACATATGTGTATATGTGTGTATGTGTAATGTATACCACACGCATGCGCGTGCGCGCGCGCACGCACTCACACACACACACACACACACACACACACACACACACATATATATACACACAATTTTAACCTACTTTTTCTTCCAAGTATGATAAGACACATTAAAACAAATTGCCTTTCACAGGACATCTAAACAATCATTTAGAGAATAATCTTAGCATTGAAATCTTGAAGTGAAATAAACTCATAGACTCAGTCTTGGAGGAGACAGAGGTATTCGACAAACTAAGAAGATTTTTAAAGGAAGGGAAGAAAGTGAAACAATGTGCCAATATTGTGTATATTGATGAAATAAAAACTGTGTTAAGAAGCTGTGATTATACATGATTTCACATAGTCATCATAATGAGTTAATAATAGAAAAAAGCTGGTTAAAATATGTGTGTGCATATATTATATATAAGCAGAAGGTGTTCTTTCCTCTATTCAAACTTAGAATCTAACTGAAAGAGGACAAAGACCTGGAAGTATTACTCATCTCTTGCCAGGATAAGTAGTTGCTTCAGATTGATGAATAAAAAGTCTTCATAGTAGTTTTTTGTTTGTGTTTTTGTGGTGCTGAGGATGAAACACAGGGACTTTTACATCTACACAAATGTTCTCCTAAGTTACACCCTTACCACTTCTTCCCCAATTGCCTGGCTCTCTGTTGCACCTCATTGCAGTGTAACCTATCCATGCAAATCAGCTTTTCCCCATCCTCTGAGGCAACTGAAAATGGTGGCTCCACCCAAGCAAAGAACCCAGTCACCACCTCACTACTCATTGGAAAAGAGATGGGAAGTGTGATGAATATATTTCACAGTGATGCTAACTTAATATTCTGAGCAGGAACAGGACTAAGGGAAGGTAAATGAGGCACCATTTTATGTACTTGCCCAGCCCTGAGAATGAATACTTCCTGAAATTTATACCTGAGCCCCTGAACACTGGTCTTGATTAACAAGGTTTGGATTATGTCTTAGTATTTCATTTCCTTATGAAATTACCAAATATCCTGCTATTTATAATCTCACTCTCCACTGACTTTGTAATTTTCTGATTCTTGAACTTATCATTTCTTTTCCTTGCCTCAAAAACTTTCGTATCTCTCCTGGTGCCTAGAAAATTAAACATAGGTCTGTACTCCTCTCAAAAACCTTGTGGTCTAAATCTTAATTTTCAGCAGATATAGTTGGATTTTAAATGTCCCTCAAGGGCCCCTGTGTTAAAGGCCTGATCCTCAGCTTGGAGTTATTGGAAGGTGGTAGAAGCGTTTATGGACTGAGGCCTGGCAGGAAGCCATGCTCTCAAAGGGGGGGAGGGGTTACTGGTCTCTTTTTCTTCCTCTCTTTGCCTCCCAGCTGCAATGAGGTAAGCAGCTTTGCTCTACCACACACTCCCACCATGATGTGCTGCCTTGCCATAGGCCACAAAACAACAAATCAACTGACCAAGGACCGAAACCTCCACAACTGTGAGCCAAAATAATCCTTTCCTCTTTTTTTAAAGTTGACTATCTCAGGCATTTTGTTTTAGTAACAGAAAGCTAACACAGCAGCCTTATCTCACCCTATCACTCTTCTTGCCTCCTATCTACACCAAAGAATAGCTTTTAACCTTGCTGCTTCCAGCTCTGAGCCCGAGTTGTGATTTCTTCTTGGAAGTTTTCTTCTCTTTACTCCTTATACCATTCTCTGCTTATGCTGTTTACCTCAAATTTCTATTCAAGTCTCTTTTCCTGGAAAAGGACTTTTCACATCCCACCAGGAATTAGTTTTCTTCCTTCCCATCATGTCTCTTCTTTTTGTTCACAACATGGAGAAAGCACAAATCTTAGTGGGCCTTTTATTTTAAAAAACAAAGTTATTTCCATTCATATTTGTTCTACAACTCCCTTTGGACTCGTAGAGGGAAGAGCCCATTTATTTTTCTTAGTACCCTTGTAAAACCCAGCAGTGGAATTGTACTTGGTGGGGCCCTCAATCTATTTGTAACTCACTGCATGACTGGGTAAATTCTTTAGTAATGTAGAATGTACTTGGATTAATAAGCAAGGGAGGAAGGAAGGAGGGAGGGAGAGAACATGTGAGCAAGTACATAAGAGTGCAAGACATTTGCTTCTTTCACTCAGCAAAGTAGAGTTTAACATAAGCTACTGCACATTTAGACCAACTCTATGGAGTATAATGACTAAGAAAACACAACTAATTTGATTTTAACATGAGTACATATAATTATATTTTGAAAATTGCAATCTGCATCAAGACCAAGAAAAATAAGTATTAGAAGCTCAAATATTTGAAAAGCTAAAGAAATGTGGACACAATGTTCTTTGGATTCAAATGTTGACAAGAAGAAATCCCATCTATGGTGGCCCATCTGCCTTAACCCTCTCACTGTTATCATTCTGTAGTCTAGCATTTACTGTGTCTCCATTGTGCTTGATACTGAGCTAGGGGCTAGAAATACAATGAAGACAAAAAAAATCTGTTCTTTAATGAGCTGTTGTCACTGGTGAGCTACAATCACACATGTCAGGTTACTGTGACTCTATAGCCAGCTCGCAAGAAAAGACACTTGAGACAAGCACAGGCAAGAAGTACGTAAGAATCTGAATTACACAAAAGACATCTGCTAAACTATGCCACAAAAGAGAAAAGGGATTTCAGGAGGGAAGCTACTCAGGCAGAGTTTCAAGTCTGAGTGAGACTTGCCCAGATGGCAAAGGAGGAATTACATTCTTTGAAGGAGGAACAGCACAGATAAATAAGCAGAAGCCTGAATCAGCTTGATAGAGCTTTGAATCTGGTACGTCATGTTTTCAATGATAGATTAAAAATACCATTGGGAACCAACAGAACCTATAGATAATAATTTAATGAGACTTTATTATATAAACCGAGCTGCTTGGCTACCAAAATGTTTCTGAATATATCAACACTGCTGCTCTCTGTCTCTGGACTCAAGTAATATTATTCAATTTTAGGAAGTCCAAAATTGCCTGTGCTAACCATGAAGCCAACTAACATTTCTAGGTGTCAGTAGTAATGTTTCAAAGGCAGAATCTCATCCTAATTAGCATGTGAATGTAGGTGAGCTTATGTTCATCTCTAAGATTCTACAATACTATTTTACCCAATATTACTCTTTGAAAGATTCTTCATGCTTCTTTGATTTTGGAAGTTACTTTATCCTAATGTGTTATTTTCACTTGCACATTGAGACCAGATGAGAACATATCTAAGCAGGGATGTGAAAGAAAAAGTGGAAAGAAGGTACAATGGAGATTTGGGGTGGGCTGAGTGAAAGGAGATAGCTTCTGATAGATGTTTCTCCTCTTTCTCCACTATTTCTGTTTCTTTGGGTTTCTTTTGTTGGGGGGGGGGAGGTACTGGTACTAGGATTGAATGCAGGGGCATTCTACCTCTACCATAGCTCTTTTTATTTTGATACAGAGTCTTGCTTAGTTGCTAAGGCCTCACTAAGTTGCTGAGGCTGGCCTTGAACCTCTGATCCTCCTATCTCAGCCTCCCAACTACTGGGATTATTTGTATGAACCACTTCTCCTGGCTTCCAGTTTGCTTATTCTGAAAAATAGTGTGGCTCCATCTTGACTGCTCTCTAAGGCAAAAGGCTACCTTAAACATCAAGCTAAACTTGCAAATTATATATGTACATTGTATATACACACATATATACATATATATAGTATATTTATTTTACATGTATTATGTTATATATACTTATAATTACATATATATATATATAGTCCCTATACTATTATAAAATAATTTTTGTAAAAGTGCTTTATAACCCCTACACATGCTATACAAAGTGCTATGGTTTGGGTTTAAAATGTCCTTCAGAGAAGCTCATGTGTTAGAAAATGTAGGCAGGTTTGGAGTCAGGTCATGGCTGGAGGGATGGTCACATCCCCACAGATCCATCCCCTGCAATCTCTGGCCACTTCTGCTCTCCCTCTCTGCTCTTACCTTCATGAACTGAGTGTGGTTTATCCTCCTTCACCATGCTCCTGATGCACTGCTGGGAGTCGGCTCACCATGTGCTGACCTCTGAAACCTCCAAAACCTCTGAAATCATGAGCCCTAAACAAACTTTTCTTCTTCTAAGTTGTGCTTGTCAGGTGGTCACAATGATAAATAACACTGCCTAAAACACAAGGATATGGCATACATGATGACTGCATACACATAATAAATATTTTTCTTTGAATAGCATTTCTATCTTCCTGTAACTTGCAAAGATTCTCTAGTTAGGGACAGACCAAAGACAGTGATAGATTCTATAACATCTGTATTTTCCTTGATACCACGTGAAAGTATTCTTCTACAGCTAGAGGCATCTAGATACTTCAGAGTCAGAAATTTATTTAGGATTTTTTTTTTGTCAAATACATAAAGTATTATCTGAAAAATATACAACTTCAAAAATACAAAATAATAATCAAATTATTCCATAAATTTGAATCTGAGTGAAATGAGTTCTTAGATATTATCTTATATACTCTAATGCAAGAGTTAACCAGCATAACCATGGCCTTCAGTTTTCTACTAAAGATAGCCAGGAACAGGAGCTGCATGTTTTACCAGGTAGACCATCATAGTAGGTGTTGAGCATCCTGGTACTCACATCTTTGAGACGCTTATGAAGAGCTTATCAGCTGGAGTTAGAGATAAGAGTTCACATTAAAAAAGGACGGTATAGCACAGGGGTACTGAGTGGATTTGGCACAGCAGTCAGTGACCTGTGAGTTCCTGGCTTGATGGCAGGAGAGAAAGGAATCAGGTGAGGCCTTGTTGAGTAAGAGGCATTTTAAGTGCTCAATAAATGGTCAAAAACCAGTAGAAACCCTTCTGGACAGGAATCACATATGCCAAAGGACCACTGCTAAGAAGACTTTTCTCAGCTCTCAAACGTTTCCCTGAAACATCCAGCAACCATTCAATGTGGGACAAATAGAATTTCATATCCACACACAGCTTATCACAAATAGGTAAAATCATTGTGTCTCTTTCCTAGATAAGAATCTTCTCATCCAACAATTTCCACACCCATCACTTTCTTGGCTTCATTTTGAGGTCTTTCCAAGGCATGCTTCCACACTCTTGTGCTGTTCTTCCTACTTGCCCTGACCAGTACAAAAGTAATAGGACAACTGCTTAGGATTATTTCTGCTAATTGAGAAGTCTGATGGCAAAGGTTAAGTCATTGTCTTCCAAACTGCCCCTTGGCCTTGATCTTGGGTTCAAAAATTTTGGGTTCAAGGCTTCCTTCCTCTAGTACTGTGATTTTACACAATTCATTTAACTTCTTAATACCTCTGTATCAGAGGAGGCTACTACTTCATTGGATTACATTGAGGATTAAATTAATACTAAAATTATTTAGCATAGTACTGGGACTATAGGATATGTTTAATAAGTGTTAAGTTCTATCAATAATATAGTCAATCACATGCAATAATTTTTGAAGCTCCAATTAAATGTTCAGAATCCTGATTTACATATACAGTAGGATATTTCCTAACATCCTCATTTCTTTGTTTTAACAAGCTTCATAAAAATTTGCTATCTTTTTATCCATTCTATGTTAATTTTTGCTTAATGGCTGCTAATTCTACCTTTTGACTTTGACTTGGCAAGGAACAACTTGAAATGTCAAAACTTAAAAATACTATTCTTGCTGTTCTCTGGCATATAGGACAGTTCATTCTTTGATATGTTGACAGCTTTTTTTCCAAAAGTTGTATTGATTGTATTAAAGGATAGCTAAGGAAATTCAAATTTCTCTTCATGGTTTTTATAACTAATATCTATTGTTTCTGCTATCCAGAATTCCTTTTACCTCACTTCTAGTACTTGAATCCCAAACTTCTAAGGAAGCACCAGTCTCTCAGCCTCAGTCTCTATTTGTTAGCTGGGAGATACATCCCAATTCAGGGTTGGAGCAGATAGTATAGACCAAAGCTGATCAGAGCATCACATGTGCCCCTCCCCCAGAGCAGAGATTGGTTCAAATTTGCCATAGGATCTGATTAGAGTCTTTGAAACACAATGGTATAAGTTTGGAGTTGTTACAGTCATCTTGGGTCATAAGAGATACTGCCTGAGAATGGATAAACTCAGAGAATTAATAAATAATAATAATAATAATAATAATAATAATAATAATAATAATGGAATAAGAGAAACATTGTGTATCTGAAGCCAAATAGCTCCCAGGGTTTCCAGATACAGGATCCAATAAATTTCTTCTGTGCTTTAAATTGGTTGAGATTAAATTTTCTGTCATATTCAGCTTGCAAAGAGTCACAGATGATACAAATCAAATCACCAGTTACTTGAATTGCTAAAGAAAACCAAGGACATAAACCCTAGAAAAGACCAGTTTCCAAGCATATCCTAGTGTTCAAAAGCCTAAGGAAAGGGAGAATTTTGGCTATTGTGAAAGGCAAGAGTGTAAGTGAAATAAGGAACTTTGATTGGATCCCACCAATTTAAAAAAGCGTAATAACCTTGGTTTCTAGTTTATGCAATCTTAAGTATATACAATTTATGTCTTTGTATCTCCAGTGGATCTGAACCTCTAGGTCATCTATCCCATCTGTAGATAGAGATACAATCACTTCAGTTTACAAGTCTTCATTCTGATGAAAAGTGACGATTTTTGGGGTCATGTCTCACTCATTTGCAAACTTTTAGTCTTGAATCTGACAACGGTACTCAATAAATGCTAAAAGGGAATAAATTATCACATTAATATGAAAAGATATTTCCTGGGTTCAGTTCCTTCCTTCCCTCCTGCCCTTCCTTCCTTCCAAATAAAAATCTGCTGCTTTGGCTTAGCTAGTCTATATAGAAGGAAGATCAGGGCTATTGATGGCTGTAAAATAGAAGTACCCCTAGTCTCAAGAGTTGCAATCACAGATCCACTGCTGTATGAGTTGGGAAGGGAGCACCCTGAGAAATGTTTTTAAACTACAGAAAATAACGCTGGTATATCTATTTTCATAATATGTATGAATGGATATAGGCTTATTGGAATTTATTTTATTTTTGTGGTACTAGGGATTGAACCCAGGTGCATTCTACCTCTGGGCTATGCCCCCTGTCCTATTTTTTATTCTTTATTTTGAAACAGGGTCTCACTAAGTTGTGAAGGGCCTCAGTAGCTGAGGCTGGCTAAAAACCCAGATCCTTTGGTCTCAGCCTCCCAAGTACTGGGAATACAAGCATGTGCCACCACTCCCAGAAACTTAGTGGAATTTAAATGTGATTTCTCACAAATTTCTTTTCCTAATAGAAAGATTAATTATTATTATTATTATTAATAATAATAAATAATAATTCTCCAACTTACTAACTATAGATTTTTCTGCTTTCCCTTAATGCTTTATAACTATAAAATATACTCAACTTGAAATTTAAGAAACTGGGAGGAAAAGTATTTTCAAATAACATAAATTATATTGTTAGGATTGTAATAATGATTTCATTACAAAAACAAAGTAATTTAGGTACTTTCTGCTGTGATTCTAAATTTCTCAATTTTTAAGACTAATACAGTATTTATTTGAAATTGATGGAACTAATGCCCAATACTCTTTAGTTGTCACTATAATGAAGCTCTTACATTAAATGTGATAAATTTATAGATAGTAAAATACAGACCTCCATTTGTTTAAAAACATTTGGTTGCTAAGTTGCCCAGGTTGGTCTCAAACCTCCTGTCTCAGCCTCATAAGTACTGGGATTACAGGCCTGTGTGATTTAGTAAGACCCTGTTTCAAAATAAACAATCAAATAGGGCTAGGGATGTGGCTCAGTAGTAGAGTACCCCTGGATTCAAATCCCCAGTATTGAAAAAAAAAGGTTGCCCCCATTTGCCAATTATTATGCTATTATGCAAGGATACAAGCATGAACAGAATAGAAGAATAGACAAGGTTCTATCCTTTGTGCAAATTGTATTTGACAGTTATTTAGAATTTAAAATTGAATCTTCTCCTAGTCTTACATATACTCTTTAATTTGCTTGACTGCTTCTCTATGTATCCTCCATTTCCATGTTCTGGGCTCTATTTCAGAGAAGCTATATTGTTACATGAGATATAGAAGTTAACAAGGCAAATCTAGTAAAAGGAAATGAGTCAGGACTTAAGGGTATAGGACCAGGTTCAAAGCCCAGCTCTATCATTCACCAGTAGTACATCATCAAACTCTCTAAGCCCAATTTTCTTGTAGGGAGAAGGGTAATCTTATGGCATAGGGCAACTGGAAGAACTGAAAGAATTAAATGCATGAAAAGAATTAAGCACAGTGCCTGGCATGCAGGGACCCCTCTGTGGTGCATTGTATATTTTTCCTAAGGCATGTACCAAAAATCCAACTGTGCCTCCAGTTTAATCACTTATATCATTAAGGGGAAAATCAATCCTTGTAATAAAACACTGAGACTCAAGTCAGTAATACAGCATTGAGCTCATGGGATATAGCTCAGAGTTCATAGCAAGGGAAGAAAAGGACAGTCACAAAGCTCTCCAGTTTTGGAAGCACACAGAGCTCTAGGGAGACCTTAAGACCTCTCAGCACAGTCCATCCAAAACTACTTTGTATTCATAAGATGAAACATATTATCCCCACAGATGACTATCTACAAACTGGACTGTAATCTAACCCCTGGGGAATGCCTGGGCTTTTGTCTAGAGTACGGATCAAAGGACATGTAACTAGTTCCCTTTCTGCTTCTTGGACTTCTGAGTTTCTTATTACCTTTGCCTATTAAAGTTTATGTGAACAGAAACTCTATTCTCACTAACAAAAGATTTGCTTATTAAATGAATACAGAAGGGGTATGTCTAACTGGCTTCATGATCATGTATAAGAGACAAAACCATTTCCCAGATTCCATTCATTTTTTGAAAGAACATGGGGTTAGGGAATAAGGTGAGACAGAAAGGAAAATCCCTTTTGTTAAGCTCTTGGGTGGTTTGTTAGGAGCCTTCAACCATAAACTTAAATAGGAAGAAGACATAATTACCTCTTCTAATGCAGGAAAATTAGAAAATTTTTCACTAAAGTATATTATCTTTTAATAGTTAAGGTTTTTCTATTGTTCACCCAGCAACTACCAGAAACATGGAATAGATAACTTGATATTTTAGAATAACTTATGAAATTGCAATTCTCTTCTTCCATGGTCAGATAGATCAATTGTAAAAATCAAGGTGAGTCTGTAGTTTTCTTTTCTGAAGTCAACCACAGCTTAATTCATTTAAGGGATAAACAAAGGTGTTCATTCAAGCAGTATAACTTTCCAAAATTAGCTTACTTGATTATCAAGGACCAATTTGAATTTAAGTGAAGTTAATGTTTCAAAAGTAAGCTAATTTACTTCCATCTAAAAATAAACTAGTGATAACAAAAAATGTAAATTCAGAAAAATGTTAGAAATGCTGTGCTTCTACAGAATTGAAACAGTATGGTGTGTGGTTCTCTCTTATTTCAATCAATTTCTACAGCCATTTGCCTTTCTCTTTACTAAAAACTGCTGAACTACTTTGCTAGACTCTAAAGGAAGAAGATAATCACATCAGTGGTGAAATTTTTAA
This sequence comes from Graphiurus murinus, assembly GCA_004027655.1. Classification (NCBI taxonomy): domain Eukaryota; kingdom Metazoa; phylum Chordata; class Mammalia; order Rodentia; family Gliridae; genus Graphiurus; species Graphiurus murinus. The sequence continues at coordinate 19,649 of PVLC010005599.1, forward strand.
TCAAAAGCCATTAGAATAATGTAATGTGAATCAGGAACCCTGAGAGAAGAAAGTGAAGGCCACATGCTACACTGCCTCTGGGTGCTGGGGAACTCCTCCAGAAAGAAAATGGATCCCAGTAGGTATGAAGCTTATAAGGTTACCACTGACTGTTGGAAGCCCCATCCCCTGTGCATTTAGGCATGCATGCACACACACACACACACACACACACACACACACACACACACACACACACACCGCACACACATACTCAAATAAAGCAGAGGCTGTAAGAAAGCCTAGCATAGCACTGGCAGGTTTTATTTACCCAGTGTGCTGCAATCATTTATCTGTAAACAAACAGCTCTTCATAATTAAACATTAACTTCCAGATCAGCTGGTGGTGAACAGAATGTATGTTTCTGCCATTTTTGTGAGAGGGGAGAGATGATCCGGCACTATTTGAGAGAAAATGCAAATTTAGAATTCAAGGATAACCAGGCTTTAGTACTAGAGCAGGTGCAGGTGCAGAGCACTGATTTTGGTCATGCCATAGCAGTAATTTCATTGATCACATATATCATCCTGCCTCAGAAGAGTTGTTGCTTTGGAGAAGAAGGTGGGAGGAGAAACTAATTCTTGTGACCTATTTGGCCAGAGCCCAGGGAACACTAGCAATTTCCTACATCCTTCCTAACTCTGGCAGCTTTCATGGTTTATTGTCAAAAAGACTCAAGGATGGGTTTGCTTTACAGTGTTTGTTCCTTTCTATAAAAGCACTCCACAATCATTGAAAAAAAAATAGAAAAACTCAGAAAACATGGAAGAAAATATTGTCTGTAACTATGTCATGTAATATTGTTAATACTTTGGGATGTACTGGTCAACATTTAACATAATCTACACATACATATATATATACATATACATATATATGTATATATTTATACATATATACAAGGTAATAAAATTTACATGTTTATGTAATATTTTATACTTATAAGAACATATACTATTTTAATATTAATGCAAAATAACTTAAATAATTTAATAAGATTTAACATAAAGTATTTAACATTTTTAGTATTTTAGTAAAAAATACAAATACATTTTTTAATTTCTAGGTTTTTCCAAATTTCTTGGAGCTTATAACTCATTGCTGAGGAGTCTCTGACGCTTCCAACTCTGTGTTGTCCTTCTTGTTCTCATTGGGACTACTGAATTTCTCCCAGAATCAAGTATTTTCCCCATAGGGGAGGAGAAACACATCCTGGGATTCAAGCTTATGTGACTCTGCATATGAGGACCTAAAGATTGCTGAAATGGAAGTCCATGTGCCCAACAGTAGAAGCGACATGATTATCTCAATATCACAGGTGACTAAACAACCAATTAATGATTTTATTTATTTATTTATTTATTTATTTATTTATTTATTTATTTATTTATTTATTTATTTATTTGCTGGACTGGGGATTGAACCCAGAGGCATTCTACCTCTGAGCTACACCCCTGGCCCTATTTTTTATTCTTTTTATTTTGAAACAGGGTCTCACTAAGTTGCAGAAGGCCTCATTAAGTAGCTGAGGCTGGCCACGAACCTGGATCATACTGTCTCAGTCTCCCAAGTACTGGGATGACAAGCGTGCACCACCATGCCCGGCTCCAATTAATGATTTTAAAAGACATTGCCCACAGATGAAATATTTCCAGCTTCGTCCAAACCAATAGATGTGGGAGCCAGGAAGGACTTTACATGTAACTAGTAGCCAAATATCACAGATGGCCCAAAGTTGGAGACATGTGGAAAGGACAAATCTGTGACTAAGTGAGTCCAGTAAGGATATGATATAGAAAGGAAAGTCCCTGAAGCCATCTAGGATTCCCAAGTGCATCCCCCTATAAGAGGAAGAGAAGACATAAAAATTCACCCAGTACTAGCGTGGATTTTTTTGACCCATTTTCCTGCTGTGAGAATGTCACTCTGATGATGGCTCTGTAGTCAACAGTAGGGTACATGTAATATATTTACCTATGTCGTATTAGCCCTTTGTTAGGGCCCTGATTATACCTAATAGTCTCATTCGACTGACACAACCCCATATCAAATCATAATGAAATAAAATGAAAGCAACATCTAAAACTCAGCAGTAGAAATCAACAGTTCTCAATGAGAACCTAGTGGCATCTCAACATTAATTAACTTGGTGTGCAGGAATTGAAGAGCCTCTTTTTACATGATCAGTTAAGCAGAGTCCTTTAAAGAGAGATAAAGGAGCAAATATGTGTGGGGAAACAAACCCAGTTAGGCTGCCTGGATGTTCATACAGGTGTTTCCTGGTCTAAATGTAATTATGTCCATACACCATGCAGCACAGTCACAGTTTACACAATTCTATCAGCAAAGGGCATACACAATGGTGTGTGTCCCTATCACCCAAGCTTTGCAAACACACTCTTCTTAGAAGTGATCCTGCAAAATCACTTACCCTCTCTGTGCCTCACATAATATGATAAAACTGGACAAGATGATCAGTTACAAACTTTTCAGGTCTGACATTCTATATAATTCCCACTCCCCTGACCACATTGGCCTGGAAGTGGTAAATGGATGGATATAATTATAGCATAATTCTCTGTCTCTAACCTCAATCAGAATATTACCAATCCTCCTCAAGTTTTATCCAAAGATCTCTCAGAGTCCTCTGGAGGTATGAGTGGCCATTGAAACCTATGACAGCATTTCACAAGTGTTACTACCTCCCAGGCCACCATTCAGGAATTGACACCAGTACCTTCCCCTAGGCATCTCCAATTCTTTCTCCCCCAGAACCATACCCATGGTTCTGGGGGATGTGTCAGCCTGGATGCTCAGATAAATAGAGAAGGGAGTGTTCCCTATTTTTTAGGCCCCAGGCCATGACATTGAAGCCAAAGCCATGTTAGTTGGTGTTTTAGTCTACTGGGTTGCAAGTAAATGCCATAAATGGGGTATCATATAAACAACATCAATTTATTTCTCAACATTTTCAGAGGCTGGGAACCCCAAGGTCAAATCACTGGTACATGTGGTATCTTGGTGAGGGTAGCTTTCTGGCTCGTGGATGGTACCTTCTCACTATGTCGTTATATGAAAGAAGGGACAGGATAGCTCCCTGGGACCCCTCATATAAGGGCACTAATCTCATTCATGAGTTTTGCCTTCATGACCTAATTATCTCTTTGAAGGCCCATCTCCTACTACTATCACCTTGGGCATTAGAATTTCAACATATGAACATGAGGGACCAACCATTCAGAACATAGCAGCTAGTATTTCCAACATCTTAGGCACTTTATAGGAAAAGAGCTTCCCCATCTTTCCTCACCATATTTAACTCACATACCTTGTATCCTGGAAGAGAATAGGGTGGGGTAGAATGCTACATGGCATGCCCCCCCGCCCCCGGTATGGGGCCTCTTTAATTGTTCAATGGTATATCTATGACTTTACTAACTCTAAAGGAGTTGTTGTTGTTGTTGTTTTCCCCAAGAACCCTGGGGCAAGCACAATAGACCAGCCACTCGTATGCCAAGAGGGAAAATAGAGCTCAGGCTCAACCCAAGACCCATGAAACATTTGTCTTATGATTCTGTGCTCCCTCTCATTCATTCAAAGTTAAGCTCTTTGTGTGATCTTAATACCAGTACTAGAAAAGAGGTTTCATTATTATTCCCTTTATAGAAGAGAAGACTGAGGTTTAAAGAGACCAGGTACTTTAGCCCAACTTAACAATGATAGAAATGAGATGTGAACATATGAAGTCTGACCCCAATGCCTGTGCTATTCTGTCTCCGTATGGATGTATATTACTGCAAGAGATGCATGCATGATCCATGATTGTGGGAGGATTAGAAACCATCAGACAAATAGCAGTAAAGGATGCTCAAATCTCCAGCTCATTCTTTCACTATCAGGAAATGCTAGCCTCTGTAGCCACATCTCAGTTCAAATCCTAGCTCTGGTACAACAGATCCCTGAGTTAATTAACAATAACAACAGTCTCATTCTCTTAACTACAAAAGACAATAATGTTACTTCCTACTTACCTTATAAGCTTATGTAACAATTAAATGAATAATATAAGTATATAGTGTACTACCTGGCATACAGAAATTTATTTTTTGTACTGAGGATGGAACCCATGGGCATTCTACCTCTGAGCGACACCCCCATCCCCCAGGTCTTTTATTTTTGAAACAAGGTCTTGCTAAGTTGCTGAGGCTGGCCTTGAACCTCTGATCCTCTTGTCTTACTCCTCCTCCAAGTCCTAAACCTTAACTACAGTTATCTTGAATGATTAAAACAATTTCTCTTTCTTAGCTCCCAAAGATACAAGTCTTTGTAGCTTTATTTGATTTTTGTTTTACATCATTCCTCACTCATAACTCATTCAGGAAATGATTATAGTGAGTGTGCCTACCATTAGATTTCTCTCCAAGGAAATCTCCTTGTCTTAGACACAATAAATGCTCATTAAATATTAGGTATTGTTATTTGATAGTGAATAAATGAGAGGAAGCTTAAAATCAGAAAGCAAGCATAGCATACATAAGTTATATTTTCTATCCTAGCATGTGTCATGACTCAACCTTTTTTTTTTTTTTTTTTGTGGTACTGGGGATTGAACTCAGGGACATTCTACCTCCGAGCTACATCCCCAGCCCTATTTTTTATTCTTTATTTTGAAACGGGGTCTCACTAACTTGCGGAGTGCCTCGCTAGGTAGCTGAGGCTGGCCTTGAACCCGGATCCTCCGGTCTCAGCCTCCCAAATGCTGGGATTACAAGCATGCAATGACTCAACCTTTTGTCTTGCCAATTATGCTTGAATTTTAAATCTGTCTTTGCTTTCTTTCTTCTTATGTGTCTAAAACTCAAATGTACCTTTCCTCTAGGCTGAAGCCCACTTGTTAGATTTCCTCTCCTCTCCTCTCATCCTTTTGAACCAGTTTCCAAGCTAAACTTGGTGGCAAACACCTGTAATCTAAGTTTTTGGGAGGCTGAGACAGGAGGATCACAGGTTTGAGGCCAGCTGCAGAAACATAGTGAGACTCTATTTCAAAATAAAAAATAAAAAGGGCTAGGGTGTAGTTCAGAAGTAAAGTGCCTTTGGGTTCAATCCCCAGTCAGTATCCCCTTCCCCGAGGAGGAGGAAGAGGAAGAGGAAAAAGAGGAGGAGGAATAGAAGGAGGAGGAATAGGAGGAGGAGGAGGATAAATAGGAGGAGGAGGGGGAGGAATAGGAGGAGGAGATGATGATGATGATGGTGGTGGTGGAGAAGAAACAATATCCAATGCTTCTTTTTTCCTTAACCATCTGTTAAGAATACGTGAACATCTGTGATTTCAGTCCAGGTATTAAAGAATGAGCCAGGGCATAATCCCTGCTCTGAGATAGTTCTGGGCACTTCATTTTTTTTTTCTTGAGTATCCGCCATACTTCCTCAGTCAGTTCCCATTTACTATCCATATTACTTAACTCAAGTCCTCTCTTAGTCCTTAGTGACTTCGTTTTCTATGGAACCTGATGTAGGAAAATCTGCTAAAACAGTCTAAAGTAATTATAAGGAATGTTTCCTAGCCAGGTGTGGTGGCACATGCTATAATCCTGGTACTTGGGAGGTTGAGAAAGGAGGATTGCAGGTTTGAGACCAGCCTTAGCAACTTAACAAGGTCCTCCACAACTTAGTGAGAACTTAGTAAAATAAATAAATAAATAAATAAATAAATAAATAAATAAATAAAATAAATGAAACAGTTGGAAGTGTAAATCAGAGGTAGAATGTCATGCCTTTAATCCCTAGTAACACACACACAATGTTTGTGATTGAAGAGAAGGTTGCATTTTCTGCATATATATGATTGCAGACAGAGATAGATGGGAAAAGGAGGAATACAGGTAGAGTGAGATAAATAATTCCCAAAGAACTTGACTCAAATTCAGTTAAGGAACTCTAAAAACCAGCACATAGCCATATTGTCCAAAGTGAATGGCACAAAACAGTTCTTCCATTAGAAGCAATTTGCACAGGAAATATTATTAATTCCTTCCAGATAATGAACACCCAAGACATCCTTCTGCAAGGAACAGCACACTGTCAAAGCACTCTTTATAGGCCTTCTGACCCAGTTTAGTGACTAGTTTAATATTCAAAGGGCAGATGTGTCCTCTTCACTTTAGAAAGTCTGATGTTTAAAGACAATTTAGGTCATTGGCTTCTGTGACAGCATTTCCCTTGTGAGAAAGCCACATTGAAGCATCCATCTCTTGTATTATTGATAACAAAACTGGTGACAGTCTGCGAAGTCCAACAGCTTTCTCTTTGGTCCTTTCAGAAGAAAGCAATTAAATCAAAACTCCATGTGGGTTTTCCTTTTAGGGGAGCATGTCTCTGCTTTGAACCCCAAATCTGCAAAAGTGTAGTGCCAGTGTGAATTTTCTTCTTAGACACATTTCAAACATTCTCCCCATAGCAAAGCAAAATCAAAAAGGACATCACAGATACATTAGTTTTTGGTAAGCAATAATCATTTTTACCTTGGTAAGAAGTGAAATGTGTTCTTTCACAAAGCAAGCAAACAAAGCTCTCCTTTATGCTCCTAATTCCACCGTGTTAAGTAAAAGGGACCACCTGTCTTGACTCACCATTGTTTCTATGTTGGGCCAGATCCACTTTCTGAGAGCTAGGGGTGAATTTTTATTTATCATTGTGTTCCTAGTGCTGAGTCCAAACTCTGCCACATGGCTGATTTCTGTAAATATTTGTTGAACACATTTTCCCCCTAAGAACATTTCAAAATGTTCTTAAATGTAAAGTCTAAGCTCCCCAGCACTGCACAGGAAGCCCTGCTAGGCACACTGCAACACTGCCTTCTTTTCCCTCAAGTCTACTTTACTCAGCCACACAGATCAACGTGGAGTTCCCCAGCAGGCTGTGTTTGTGCGCTCCACAACTTTTTTGCACACACATTTCCCTCCACCTCCTCTTTCTGTTGAAATCTTGACCAACTTTGAAAATCAGTCCAACCAGTCCTTTGAAGGTGACTTCAAACAAAATCAGCTGTTTCACACATTGCTCTTTTATAATCTACTATATTTGTCTATTCTACACTTATTTTTAAAATATTATGATTAATTTTTCATGTCAATTTCTCCCATTAAGTGGTCAGATTCCAGAACTTAAAGATTATATCATTTTTCATCTTTGTACTTCTAATGGGTGGCATGGAGCTTGGAACATAGGACATGTAAGAAAATTATTATTGAATTATTTATTTCTAGTTCTCAGACTGGTCCATATTATTTGCCCTTTCCTGATGAACCAGTATAACTTGGCATCCATAGCCATGGGGTGCACATCCACGGATTCAACTATCCACAGACTGAAAATATTCAGGGCAAAAACCTGTCTCTAAACTGACAATACACAGATACTTTTCTTGTTGTCATTCCCTTAAAATAGAGTATAATAACTTCTTACATAGAATTTACATCACATTAGGAATTATAATTTATAGATGATTTAAAGTATAGGGAAGAATTGTGTAGATTATATGCAAATAATGCACCATTTTATATATGGAACTTCAGCATTCACAAATTTTGGTATTCACAAGGATTCTGGAAGAACCCCCCCCCCCAGACACTGAGGGATGACTGTACAAATTTACTTTCTTTCAATATTTGTGTTCAAACAGAATTTAGAGCTGTGAGTTTTTCGATGTTTAAATTAATCAAAAGAAGTTGCTATTTAGTTTTAAGTGACATCATGACCTCAAATCCTCTTTGTCATAAGATGAGTGTAAATAAAGTGGATAATCTTTGGTTATTTGAAATAACTATCCCTAATAAATCACACCACTGAATTACAGTGTGTGAAATTTTCTCAAACACATATTATTTTTCCCCATTGACTCCTGTTTATAACCAAAGTAAACATCCCTGTTGCATTTTCTTTGATAAAATGAAAGAGAGTTATTAAAAAGAAAAATTGGAACCTTACAACAAAGCAATGTGTGTCTTCTCTCTTATCACGTAAGTATCCTGTGAAAACGAGTCTTTCAACCTGCTAAGGTCAAAATATGACTATCTACTTGAGAAGCCTGCCAAATAAGGCCTGAGACTTCAGAAGCTAGAGTTAAGAAAAATTGTCAAATACTGGAAGGGTAATTTACAATATCTGAAATTTATTTACAGGAGATTAAAAAAAAAAAAAAAAAAAACCTGCTCCAAGCACAAAGAGCTCCCCAACTACAGAGACCTGGAACAAAGATGGGGGAAAAAATGATCCAATAAGTCCCCAGAAGCCCTCTATATGCACTAAGTATAATTGCTTAAGGAAGGAGGTGTGATGGGGACAGAGAGACAGAGTACCCTCCCAAAGACAGTCTTTTCTTCCCTCTCATTCTGTGGTTCTGTGACATCTAACCACAGTTGCTACACATGTGCTTACTTTTAGCACACAGTATGGCATCTCACGTATAGCATGCGCCCGGCACATTTGGCAGAAGGAGTGAACCCATCAGTCAATTAATAACAGACTATGCCCTTTCTGAAGTGTGAACTCTTTCCACCAAAACCAAGCTCCATATATAACTTCAGCTGAGAACAGTAAGACCCATGTGGACATTCTTCATGGGTGGCCATTACTCCTAATATGGATACATCCCTGGTGGTACAGGCAACATATTGTAGAATTTCCTGATGTTAACTTCAGAGGGATAAGTCTATAGCTTACTATATCTTGCTTTACCATAAAAGCCACAAGCTAACTTGCTTTTATTTATAGTTTATAGTATTACTTCAAAAGAGCAAAAACATATTTAATGCCTCTCATGTGCCAGACACTATTCCCAGAAGTCTGTATTAACTCGTTTATTTCTCCTAACCACAGTGCAAAGCAATTAATATTATTACTATTTCTACTTCATTTAACCTCTATTAATCTTATCTGAAAACTGGAGATAAAATTTCGTTATTGAAGATTAAATAAGATATAAACCATGCATCTTGGTTTCTAACCACAAAAGTAATTCAATAAATGTTAATTTTCTTTCTCTTCCTCAATTTTACCCTACAATTGGTTTTGCTATTGTTATGTTTTTAAATTCTTTGCATGTGAAATTTAAAATACATTAGGGAAATGCAAATTATAATCACAGTTAAATAAAACTGTACCGAATGGCTGAAGTAAAAAGGACAGTGTCAATATAAAGAAGATTGTGCAGCTACTTAAAATCTCATACATTAAAGGGAGTACAGAATGTTATGACCATTTCAAAAAACACTTTGGTGGTTTGTACTAACATCAAACATATGCCTACATATAACCCAGCAATTCCATTCTAGGGATATGTCAAGACAAATGAGGGTGATGTGCTCCCAGGAATGTTCTTGGCAACTTCACTCTTAGGAGCCCCAAATGGGGCTAAATGTCCATTATTGGAAAAAAGGATAAGCTGATATGATATACCCAAATAATGTATACACCAAATAATAGACAAAATAAGATGGATGGATCCTAGAAACATAATAATTAGTGGAAGAAGTCATGCACAAGAATACACATATCCTATGATTTACATCAAACCCTAGATAAGGCAAAACTAATATATATTGTGTTTTTTAAAGTAGTTTTTTAAACTGCCAATTTGTTGTGCAATGCAAACAACCTTTGCACCTTTTGGCTTCTCTTGCTGCTGAATTCATTCTTTCAAGGACTTGGAAATGCTTTTATTGAATACTAAGTTTATGTTTTATGTGATGAACAGTGTGTTGTGTCTAGAAAAATCATCTGTTATACTCCCAAGTCCTTAAGACATGAGGCACATGTGCAGAGCAGGGCCACATAGAAAAAAAAAAAAACACCAGGGTGGTCAGGAAGCAGAAATTAGGAGTGAGGGGAAAGTTTAGGCCACACTTTTTAATTCAGAAAAGACAAGGCAGGGTAATCAATTTAAGATTGGCTAGTTTGAATGATATCAGTTGGCTGTAAGCTACAGGGGTGGTCCTTAGTTTCAGCATACCTGGCTGATTAAAGCAGAGGAATATTGCTTCACAGGGTGTCCAGGCCAGAGAGAGGAGGTCTGGATCTGGACTATTAGTTCGTATATAAAAACATGCTCTTAACTGAGCTTTTGCTGCCTCAAAGAATTGGCCAACCCAAGAAGGGGTAGCCTTTTCCCAGCCAGAAGGATTTTTATTTTTAAGATGGCAAAACATCAAAATAGAACACTTACTATACACACACACACACACACACACATACACACACACACACACACACACACACACACACACACACACACACACTGGAGTAATGGAAATCTGATAGTAGTTATCTTGGGTGATGATATTAACTGGGGGAGGATGCCAGAGAACTTTCTAGGGTGATTTAAATTAATATGCCTTAATATGCCTGGTGATCAGATAGGTGATTATTATATCTATAAATTAATAATTTTATAATAAAAATTCATAAATTTACTTCATGCAAGTCATGCCTCAAATGAATGAAGTTTTCTTGATGAGACTTTGCCGTCAACTTGGGTAGGTCGCCTATTGGAGTCTCTCACAGGTTTGGGGATGATGGTCACAGTATTCACCAGAGACACATCTGAAGGTGCAGCTACTCCTCCTTCTCCATGCTATGCCATTATTGAATATTGCCAAGCAAACTCACCACTCTCTTTGCTTCATATTTTATAGCTGCTCAGGGTGAAAGAAAGACATTCTTGCAAGAACACTTGTTTACAATAATTCTCTTAAGGCACCATCACTTTAGACAGAGACACTTTAAAATGCATAAAACAGAATAAAATGTTGCTCCATGATGAGGCAGTTTGCAATGTTATTTGGATATGGAAAATGCATTTGCCAGGGGCACAAAAAAAAAGCGAAGGAAGAAAAGTGAAGACTCCCTCCTACAGTGTAGCCCTCTTAATAGAGCCCCCTGCTGCTGCTGCAGAGTTCCCACATTTAGAGACTAATGAATCTGGGGTTGCCTCTGCATCTGCACAGCTGGGGCAGTGCTGCTGTCTGCAAAGCTCTGAGGCAGAGGGTGAGGAGGAGGCAACGTTGCACTTAACTTGAGCAGCTACAACTAGGCAGCCGGTGAAATGAGCATGAGCTGTATGCCAGAGCAGTATAAATACGCCCCACACCTGCCACAAAAGAGTCCCCTGGCTTCCTGCCGCCCCCATTCACAATGCTCCCCTTACACTTTATACCTTGGCTCCCCTAGTGGAGTTTTCACCATGGGCTGTGCTCTGCAGGAAGCCTGTATACATGCTACATCCCTCTATCCAGAATGTTCCTCCTACCCTACCCTCCCATGGTATATATCTCCTTCGATACTCAGCGCAGAAATATTTTTTTCCTAGAAACCCCTGCTGGTCCTCCTCTCTGTACTTAGTGCCCCTTATCTGAGCTCCCTGATATGAAGACATTTATCAAGCCACATTGTCATTTCCAATTTTCTTGTCTGTCTCCCTAACCCATTATTAGTTCTTTTTGATCGAGGGCTTAGTCTTTTTCATCTTCAAATTTCTAATACACCGTTTCTGACACAGAGGAAGAGATGATTGTAGAATGAATAAGTGTGTGAAGAATAAAGAAACGCATGGAGGAGAGACGCTCATTTTGTATATTCCTGTTCTGATGTGTGAATTGCTATTCAGGTAAAAACAAAAAACAATCCTTAATTTGACTGCATGACAGTTGGGTGAACTTTTGCCCTTCAAAAGAACATCAAAGAATATAGGGATATTCTCATTAAAGCATCAACATTCTCTACTGAACTAAAGCATGATTAAAAATACAATCAAACTCTTCTTATTCAAATTCAGTTTACTAGCACATTACTTCTAAACAATGTACTATTTTGCTTCTCTTTTTCAGAGATATAAATTTGGAATGGCACAATTTCAGTCAGAAAAATCAACAAAGCTCATTTAGGGTTCCATGAGACCATTCAAGCAATTGTGCAACCCTGAACAATGGGACAATGAAGTGATACTAATGGGGCATTTGAACCCATCATGTCACCTTAGGGTAGGGTTCTAAAAGCATTTATTCATAGTTTCAATGTGTTCCTCCAATGAACCTACATTTTTTTTTAGGCTCTCTAAGCTTCTTTATAGGAAATATTGTTTTTGTTTTTTTTTTTTTTTTTTTGCGGTACTAGGGATTGAACTCAGGGGTATTCTACCTCTGAGCTATACCCCCAGCCCTATTTTTTATTCTTTACTTTGAAACCGGATCTCATTAAGTTGTGGAGTGCCTCACTAGGTAGCTGAGGCTGGCCGAGAACCCAGATCCTCCAGTCTCAGCCTCCCAAATGCTGGGATTACAGGCATGCGCCACCACACCCGGCTGAAATATTGTATTTATAATATACCTAAAATCAAATTTTATAATTAGGATTCATTTTCTCTCAGTGTACATAAAAGGTGTATCTTAACTTGCAAAATGAAATCTTAGTTTTGGATTACTTGTAGCACCTTTTAGGTCTGGATGGATTTCAAAGACATTGAGCTATTATGTGTGTGAGGAATCCATTGCTATTTGAATTAACGAAGCATAGGCCTATATGCTTGCTAAGAGAATCTGTTCATACTCACAACACCTGTTAGAAGAATAGGTCTAGGTGGCTATATTTATACCTGGTCATTCTGTTTCCCTAACCAGAGTAGATGGTGGACATCTGACCAAAGATGGATTAATGGGTTTTCTTAGGAAAACGGGAAAGATAAACTAGGGAGATGTAAGGAATAGGGATGTGAGATTATATAGAACCGGGCACCCCAGCAAGTGTTAGTAGAATTCAGAATAACAGAAGAAGCTGGTCTGTATAGGGTAGAGAGAATCAGGAAAAAGCAGAAATAAGAAACATTGGGGTCCCATAACAGAGAAGTCTGCATTCTGTGTTGTTTGACTATGTTTATATTCCAGTCATTGGGTATCTTAGAGATTAAATTTGGGAGAAAATTTTGTTTACATCATCGTGAATTAATTAACAATGACCCATATGATGGTTAATTATGTGTGTCAACTTGTGTGAGCCACAGTGTCAGAGACTGTGTCAAACATTATTCTGGATATTTCTATGAAGGTATTTCTAGATAAAGTTTACATTTAAATTGGTGGACTTTGAATAAAGCATATTGATCTCCATAATGCAGGTTTGGCCCCATCTAATCAGCTGAAGGCCCAATCACAACACAGGCTGATCTCCCCTAAACGAGAAAGAATTCTCTAGCAGGATGTCTTCAGACTTGGTCTGCAACAGCAGCTCTTCTGGTTCTATAGGAGACTCTAGCTTCAATATCCTGTCTACAACATATTTAAGCCAAAACTCTTTTTTAAGTCCCTAGCCTCCTGGCCTCCCACATCAGGTTTTGGACTTCCAAGGTGCCGCAATCACATCAACCAATTCCTTAAAATGAACATCTTTCCATACATATACTCCTATTGGTTGTTTTTTTTTCCCCTCTGGAATATCCTGATTAATGCAACATACAGTAACTCCAAAGTGAGAACAGCTGCACACAAGTAACTTGCATTCCCTAAGTCCAAATTCTTACAAAATATACCTTGAATTCTGTTCATGAACATTGTACCATTTCTGTTTTATTAGGTTGAAAGAAAGAGTTCATCTTTATTGAATACTGACTATAGTCTATGCCAACACCAAACATGTATTAATTTTGAAATTAAACAATGCATTATTTTTATTATTTTAATTTATAATAAAGGAAATTAAGACTCAGAGAAGTTTCATATCTCAACAATGATCATTTTGAGAATATGCTTTAGTTCTTTTTGTTGTCAAGTATCCAAGCTGTTTCTATTATCTGTGCTTGAGATAACTCTATTATCTAGTTGGATCTCAGATGGAGAAAAAAGGGAAAACTATAAGAGAGATGAGTACAGAGAAGGAATTCTGAGATTGGAATTGGAAAAGATCACTAATATATAGTTTACTCTATTTAGATTACATTTTTTAACCTTTTAAAAAAGGGAATAACTACTTACAACACTTATTCATAAGGTTGCTATGAAATTCATTTCATTTTGCGTGAAGCAAATTGAAAAGGATTTTTCACATTTTAACATCATTTCACTTTCAGTCCCTATACATTTCAATATAGTCAGAATAATAGCATCTTTTGAAGAACTGAGACTGAATTCATTTTTTAAAAGAGAGAATAAGTATTTTATCCAATACAAGATATCAAGCCCATGCTGCTCTTCAATGAGCATTTGACATCATTTTAATGAACAAATGGTTTATATTCAGCATCCTTGAGATATTGAAACAGTTGTAAGATAAACAGGGGCATGCAGTGGCTTTTCCATCATTATCACATAAATTCAAAAATGTTAAAGCTGGAAGGGTCCTGAGCAGTCATGTCATGGTGGACAAACAGGTCCACAGGCCAAGTACCACCTGCCCTCTGCCTACAACTGGTAAGCTAAAACTGTGGAGTTACTGTTTCTTAATTTTAAAAAATGGTTGAAAACAATTAAAAATATTTTTGACGTGACAATTATATGAAGTTCAAATTTCAAAGTTCATAAATATGCTTTCTTGAACATAGCTATGTTCATTTATGATGTATTGTCTATGGCTATATTTGTGCTACAGTACAATGGAGTATTATAATAAAGATAGGATAACGCATAAAGTTGCTATAACAGATCTCACCCAATCCTCTAACTTTCGAATAGAAAAACATAGGCATTGAAAGGCATATAGTAGTTACTCTAGGTAACTCAGGTTGGATGTAACTTAGATAGCCTCTTTGTGTAAATTATTGGTTTAATCTCAAATCGTTGATTGTTCACATGAGTTAATGCCATGGGAAAAATTCATATTGATAAAGTAAAAGTTTTTCCTCACTTATTCACTGAAATGAACTCTATATTGTATTTTTAAACAGTTCTAAGTAGAAGTTATTATAGAAAAAGATAATGGTAAAAATTAAACATTTCACTTGATACTATCAATCGAACTGACAAATGTGTTGTTTGTAATTTGCAAAGCAAGATATATAGAATGTTTACTTTCAGAAAATTGGTCACATTACATTTTCTTATAAGAGATAATTGACAGTAAGATGAGAAAATAATTCCTTAGTCTTTCTATATTTAGTAACAAGAACTCAACCAGTTAATTTCCCAAATGTTAGCTAAATTTCAATCTTTTATAAAATAGAAAAGAAAGTATGTCTAAAGTATTTCCTTCCATCATATTACTAGGAAGTATCTCTTGAGATTACAGTAAAACAAATTCTCTACCTACCCCTTAAAATATCTGTTTTCAAGGGGAAATATTTAAAGCAGTTACTGTCAACTTGGCATGATTTTGCCCCTCAAAGGACATGTGGCAATTTCCAGAGAGATTTCTGCTTGTCACAATGGGTGCTCTTTATAATTACTGATTAGAAAACAAAGATACTGCTAAATATCTTACAATGCACAAGATAGACAGACATAGGACAAAGATTTTTCCAGTCCCAAATTTTAGTAGTGTTGGGGTTGAGAAACTTTGTTTCAAAGGAACCTTGCTAGGCTGACTTAAAGCATTTTTACAATTATGCACATTAAACCACCTGATCCTAAATGGTCCAGCCATCATTAATTTGTGCACTAGAACCATAGGGCAGATATTTCTTATGGAAGCTTGACAGCTCATTCTTTGTAACATTTTCTTCTAGCAAGGAGATGGGTAATCATAGGTATATGGCAACAGCTAAGTATTTACCTTCTTTCCAGCCTCATGTAGGATAATTTTCCAACAATCCTGATCAATTCCACAAGAAATTTACTTTGACTTTAACCTATATTTCCCCTAAAGCATCCTGATAAACCAACATTTCTACTTGACTTTGATCCATGATATAGTAAAATAAGCCAATGACATGATAAGCCTTATCCATGATATAGTAAAGTAAGCTACTTGACTTTGATCCCTATATAGTAAAATAAGCTAATGACATCAGAAAAATAAATCCTATATTACATTTACCTTTAAACAGAAGTGCCAAAATACTTAATAAGGTACTGTCTCCATTGTTATTACTAGAGATTTACTAAAGATATATTTAAGGGATAAAGCAGGAATGACCAACAGGTTTCACAAGCATTTCCTCTATTTTTCAGTGTAACCCAGCCAACAACATTATTAAGGTAAATATATTAAAGTATATTAGATCACTAAATTAAGGAATGCCTTTTCTGCAACATAATCAATACACAAGGCCATTTTAATCTTTCACTTTCTCTTTCAGTAAGTATTATTAAAGCAGGCATCTGGCCCTACCTATTTACAGTTTCTTCCTTGACTGTTTTATTCTTATTCTGCATTACTTTTGCTAAGTACTATAATAAGTATTGGCTCAATTATTTACCGAATCTTCCAAATTGGGGAATTTATAAAGTAAGTAATCTCAAGCTCAAGATACTCTTTTTTTTTTTTTTTTCCTTCAGTATAGGGATTGAACCCAGGAGCATTCTGCCTCTGAGCTACACCCATAGCTCTTTTTATTTTTTATTTTGAAAAATAGTTTCAAAATTAAATTGCTGAGGGTTTCACTAAGTTTCTAAGACCGGCCTTGAACCTGTGTTCTTCTTTACTGTAGAAAAGTACCAAGACAAAGGCGGAGAAACTTTAGTGGAGTGAAGAAGGGAACCTAACTGAGGGAGATGGGAGAGGAGGAAAAACTTGAAGAGGGCAGCACTTCAATGGACATGATATACATGCACAAACTTATCAATCACTGTGTTAAGCACAGGAAGGTAAGGATGGAGAGGGAGTGGGGTGGGAATTAGGAGAGGGCTCAATGACTACTGTGTGTATGTATGCCTCTATCATCCTGAACTTCATCAAGATATGATTACAATTCACCCATAATGAAAAAAAGAAAGAGTACCAAGACCCAGTAGTACCATTTGGTTCTTCTATGTAGCAATTTCACAATACTAAGTCAAGAACAGTTATTCATTTCCTCCAACATTTATCTATTCAAATATAATTCATCCAGTATCCAAGATGCTGTAGGCTCTCTGCTAATGGCAATACACACCAAATTGAGAAAGACATGATCCTAATCTCAAGATCTTTGGAATGGGAGAGAAGTTCTAATGATAACAAAACATGTAAAAAATAAAGATAAAAATACCCATTGACTTTAATGCAGATATAGAAAAGGAGAGCCCGATCTTGCTTTCGGGATTCAGGAAATTTTTCTTTTAATACTCACCTGAGTTGAGTATTAAAAGATGGGCAAGAGTTGGCAAGAAGAAGGTGTGATTCAGATTTTCCAGGTGGAGAGAAAACTTGTGTAAAAAGGCCAGCTATAAGGAGATTCCACAATTTAAGCAAGAGAAAAATGAGATATGAAGGCAGAGAAGGAGGCAGAGGTATGATCACCCAGGATCTGATATATCATGCCAAGGAGCTTAGACTTTAGTCTGCAAGAGATGAAGAACCACTGAAGAATTCCAAAAAGAGCATCCTCTTAAGCTCACTTGCATTTTAAATGGACCATTCTGAAAGCTGTGGGAAGGACTGATTTGAGGTAGACAAGACTGGAGGCAGTGGTAGTATTTTGGGCTCAAGGAAAAGAGAGGCCAATTTTGGGAACTAGAAACAGAAGGGGGTGGATAAGAGACATATTTATCAGAAAAATCTGGCAGAAATGATTGGCTGATTATGTAAGAGATGAGAGAAAATAAGGCAAAAGGCATGAACCCAGGTTTTCTACTGTGGGTAATTTGGTGAATGGGTGATTCTAGCAATTGGGCCAAGGTATAAGGCTGAAAGAGAAAGTTTGAGGGGAGCTTGTTTGGTTCAGCAATGACCATATGATTGGGGCAGAAGATTGACTTAGTGTTCTTTCTCTGCTGCAAAGTTTTCCTGCCTCCAACCATAAGTGTGCAGTGTTCTAAGCAAACAAGAATGAGGTTGATATATAGTCTCTTATTTTAATCCAGGATGTTACCTATGAAATACATATTTCTGGCATTTAAATTGGGTTTCCTGCATGGTTCCTTATGTAATAATTATAAAAGTCATTCAATGCTCTGTGAGCATGGAAACTTTCAAGGTGTGGGTACATTATAAGTCTATATAAGTTTATAGAGAATAGCCCAAACAATTATGAATGATAAGAATCATGCTGAAGGCATCATATTACCTGATTTCAAATTATACTACAGAGCTACAGTAACAAAAACAGCATATTGTATTGGCACAAAATAGACACCTAGACCAATGGTACAAAATAGAAAATACAGAAACAAATTCTCACACATCCAGTTGATTTTTTACAAAGGAGTGAAAAATATGTGCTGGAAAAAAGAAAGTCTCTTCAACAAATGGTGCTAGAAAAACTGGATATCTCTATGTGGAAGAATAAAACTAGAGCCCTCTCACCCTGCACAAAAGTCAACTTAAAATGTAATAAAGACTTAGAAACTTTGCAATTACTGGAAGAAAATATAGACCCCCAAAGCTCAGAAAGTAAAACCAAGAATAAGTAAATGGGATGACATGAAATTAAAAAGCTTCTGCCCAGAAAAGGGAACAATAAAGATTTGGAGAAAGCCTGCAGAAGAGAAAATCTTTGCCAACTACTCTTCTGATAGAGCACTAATATCTATAATATATATATAAAAAAACCTTCATACCAAAACAGCATATAACCTAATCAAAAAATAGGCAATGAATAGACACTTCAGAAGAAGAAATACAAATAACCAAATATATGAAAAATGTTCAGTATTATTCACAATCAGGAAAACACATATCAAAACTATACTGAGATTTCATCTATCTCCAGTTAGAATGACGATCATCAAGAATACAAACAATAAAGCCAGGCATGGTGGTGCACGCTTGTATTCCCAGTACTTGGGAGGCTGAGACCGGAGGATCCGGGTTCGCGGCCAGCCTCAGCTACCTAGTGAGGCACTCTACAACTTAGTGAGACTCGGTTTCAAAAAAATAAAGGAATAAAAAATTGGGCTGGGGGTATAGCTCAGAGGTAGAATGCCTGAGTACAATCCCCAGTACCAAAAAAAAAAAAATACAAATAATAAATGCTGGCAAGGAAATATGAACACTTACGCACTGTTGGTGGGACTGTAAATTACTACAACCACTACGGAGATCAGTGTGGGGGTTCCTTAAAAGACTAGGATTGAAATGACCATTATGGCCCAGGTATATCATTCCTCAGTAGCTTTCCAAAAGTACTAAAGTCAGAATACTATAGTGATACATGCCTACCCGTGTTAATAGCAGCACATTCACAATAGCCAAATTATGGGACCAACCAAATCTATCTGTCAATAGATAAATTGATAAAGAAAATATGGTATATACATGCAATGGAATTGTACTCAGCCATAAGAAGAACAAAATTTTGTTACTTGCAGGAAAATGGATGGAACTAGAGAAAGTTAGATACTAAATGAAATCAGCCAGTCTCAGAAAGTCAAGGGTTGTATGATTTTTTTCTCATATGTGGAAGCTAGAGAGAAAATAGAAAACAAAGAGATTTTAGATAAATGAGGAGAAATGCCAATAGAATAGTGGAAGGCGATTGAGGGGGGAAAGTAAAAAGGAGAAGGATAACTGATGAAGAAAACAGTTCATATAATGCTATATTCATATATGAAGTTATCACCACCAATCTCACTAACATGTACAGGAAAAGGGTGTGGGAGCAGGGTGGTATCCAAGGGAAACACATCAAGTGCTTTATGCAGGTATGTTTGTATAACACCACATACACACACACACACACACACACACACACACACACACACACACACTTTACAATGCACCAATAAAAATATAAGAAAATCCAAGAGATGCTAAGTGCTCAATTTTTAACAACAAAAATCAGATACTGAGTTGTAGTCATAACTGAGGAATAATTTTAATAAGTCAACATCTCCTTACTAAAATGTCATACTTTCGAGGAGAAGATTCTCAAGTGTTACTGCGCATAAAGTTCAGCTGGATTTGCTGGTTAAATGTAATCTCTCAGGGACTCCTAGGGATCTAACTCAGGTCTGAGTAGAGAACCCAGAATCTGATTCTATGGTAAGCAGTGGCAGTCTTGGACTGCACTTTGAGAAACACTCCTTCAAGAGCTCTTAGTGATGGATAAATCTCCTTTTATGTAAAGCAATTCAATATATAAAATGTTGCTATTAATGGATTTCTAAAAAAAAAAAAAGAGAAATCCTTCATTCCTTCCTTCCTTCTATCTTCCATCTGTGTATCTATCTATAGATCTATGGATCTATATATCTGTTCTATATCTACATATTAAATCTCTAAAAATAATTTTTTTGGGGGAAAGAAGAAATAAAATTTATCAAAGCCATCCCTAAACTACAATTCCTAGGTACATGTCTCTGAAACTGAAGTAGAGATGAGCCAATGGTCAGAGAAGAATTCCCAAATGCTTTTAAACACAAATTTCATGAATGATAAACATAAAAAATAAATGTCCCCTTCCAGGGATTCTGTTATATCCATCCCTCCCACTCTGGAAGAAACAGCCTTGCATCTTTACCATGTGCTCAGAATCCAAGGCCATTTTGTTCAGCCTTCTTTTTCCTACATGTAATATTTAATATTGAACATCACTTTTAAAATTTTTAACTATAAAATTAATTTTAAATAAGAATGTGATTTTCTGAACAAAAAAACCTAGATGTTTTCTTCCTCCTCCCTGTCTAGAATCTCTGAGTGTATCTAGCAGGAGGTCGAGGTTGGGTCTCTAGTATTGTGGACATCAATTATGGCTGCCTAGGCCTTGGCCCCAAGTGAACTGGCCACTACTTGTTTGGTGCTATCACAAACCATTGGAATCTAAAGGATGTTCACTGAGTGACCACTGCAATCCCAGTGTCATAGGGGAATAAGGGGGCATATGCAGAATACTCTAGAATTTTGACTATGGACACTATCTTTGGGAGTTCAGGTTTCCAACTCCATTTCCCCATAAATTTAAGAGAACAGAAAAATGAAAGTTTACATCATATGGCTGAAAAGATTTATAAAAGAAAATATGCAGAAAGATGATCATATAAATAAGCAGAAAATTAAGAGTACAGAAACAAACACTTCTTCAGATTACGGCATTATATTATCTACAATCCAAAGCAGGGCAGCTGAACTTAATTTCCTTCTCTCTGTACATGATATTTCATGATTAAATTTTGAAAACCTGTGAACTGTTTACTTAAAACCTTTTGCTCCCACTGTTGATGAACACAAAATCTGTTCAACCCAGATGCCAGTATAAGAAAGACCATTGAATTAATTTTCCCTCTAGCTCTGCTGGATCAATGGCAGCTTTTCTCAACCTGGAGTCCTACCAGGGCTCCAGGCAATAGACTCCCCATGTGAGCTGGCTAAATGCAGATTTCTAGGCTCACAGCCTACCTACTGAATCAGCACCTCTGTGGGTGGGGCTGGAATACTTGTTTTTCTCACTGTTCCCCAAGAGGTCCTTAGGCATTCTTAGGATTTCACATATTTTTTTACTCAATTCATTTTTTTTTATTCAATAAACATTTATTGAATGCCTTTTGTCAGTCACAGTATTTTGGGGGGGTGGGGGTACTGGGAATTGAACAGAAGGGCATTTTCTGAGCTAGCCCCCCTGCCCAGCCCTTTTTATTTTAATTTATCTTTGTGAGGTACAAGCTGGTAGAGGCATACATGCACACATCTTTCATTTAACACTTTCTTGCCCCATTCCCTCCCCCTTCCCTCCTTCTTATGTTCAGTTTAGTGATTGACTTTGATATTGTAAAAGTACATCATGTGCATTAGGTTGTTTCCCTCCCCACCATCACCTTAAGTCACTATTTTGCTGAAGCTGCCTTCAAACCTGTGATCCTTCTGACTCAGTCTTTCAAGTACTGGGATTACAGGCATGAGCCATGATACACCATAGTCTTTAAACATTTTTTCCTGTTAGACAATGGGAATGGAGAAAGGATATAAGGATATGATCTAGCTATCTGAAGATTTGGTATCACTTATCACTTGTGGTTATATGAATAGACATGGAAACGGGAGGGTGTGAAATTACTGTTGGAGAGGCAAGAAGTAATCAAAAAAGGCAGAGGCAGACCTAAGCAGGGGTGCTACTGTGATTCCTGGCACCCTTTAGCCAGGTGGCCCCTGGATTTGGACATCCTATTTATTTCTTCCCTCATTCCCCTAGACCACATATTTTCATTTTTATCTCCAAAAACAGTGCACAGGACTTTCCAGAGAGTCAGGAGGATTTCTCAAAACCTCACCAATCCTCCCTCACACTACCTAAGAACATGACATGAAAAGTTAAGTCATGTGGCTCCTTGTTTAGCAACCTGAGTATAAGCCACAACACCCTAGACAATTCTCCTTCCTCCTGGTTTTTAGTCTGGTCACCTCTTCTCTCCTGTTTTCCTTTTCTTTCTCCCTTTTTTCTTAAGGGAAAAAGAGACTGGCATGCTGAGATATGGAAAGATAGAAGTTTCTTTCTTGGCATCCTTTAACTTTGGCCTCACAATATGCCTTGTTTTCCTAAAAGCCATTTATTCTCCAAGTTTCCTGTCTTCAAAGCACTTAGTGGCATTGGTCTATAACAAGTTCCCTAACCTCACTCACCACAATTTGCCAACGTGTGTAGACAGAAGAGGCACATGTTTCTTCCCTGGCTGTGGAAATCAACTGCTGCTTGCTGCTATTTGTCCTGGCTAAGTAAACATTTTGGTTTCTTGGTAGTATTCTGTCTCCCTTATAAGATTCTGAATTTTAGATATGAATGGGAGACCTTGGGATTCAGAAATGAGTAACACACATTTACACAAGTGTCAATGTCACTGTTTCTTGAGGACCTTGAGAACATCAAAGGGAAGCCAGTTTCTGGAAGGTCTACCATCCACTGTTGAAGACAGACCAAATTCATCTGGTCATTAGGATCTTACTGTGCTTCAGAGACAATATAATGGACCCTGGCTACTATTATGTGGAATTGGAGAAGCACAGAGAATTAGCACTTGGGTGGAATTGGGGCTGACCTTATCCCCTATCTCAATCACTGCTCTCCAAAGAAATTCCCTTGAGTCACTAATGCTTCTGTATAAAAGAAAGAAAATAAAACAAAGTTGGAGTATTTTGACTGGCTTTCAAAAAAGAGCTGGGTGAGGTTGGGGAGAGTTTACTATGTAAGACTATGCATAATTTTACAAAAAGATGGGTTATATTACAAAAGTGTAGTCTAAGAAAATCAAAAGTGATACTACCATTTGTAGTTTACCTCAAAAGAATTCTGCTATTGTGCATTCAATGGGGCCTATGCTTGTTGAATGCAATGAGATTAGGAGTCACATTCTTGGCTTTTGTCTCAATTATCAATGGAGTCAATTATCAGTAGAGTCTAGCTCACCTAAGAACAACCACAAAGTGGCTTTTCTCTTCTGCATTAGGTAATGGGGATGAACCCACAGGCATTCTACCTTCAAGATGCACCTTCAGCCCTTTATTTTATTTTATTTTTTGAAATAGGATCTTGAGTATCAGGACTTTTATTCTGATAGTGGGACCAACAACCAACCAGACAGCAAAGACAGAAACTCAGAAGCCATCCTTGGACTCTTCCCTCTACCACACTAATCAATGTAAAAGCCCCTAATTATTTTATTTTCACTATTTTTGCCTCACTCTAGAATTTTATAAATTCTCTTGGTTTGTAATCTAATCACTTCACTTCCAATTGTACCATCTCACCTGTTCTAGATGCTAAAGCCAGGATGATTACATAATACCAGAATCTGGTGGTCTCACTGCAAAGATTCCTTTAATTGCACCTCCTAGTCTCAGGATAATGGTCAAAGAGCTTAGCTTAGCAGACAAAGCCCTCTATAGTTTAAACCCTGCCATTAACTCTACCCATTTCCTTTTCCCATTTTAGTATTCAATCCTTTCAGCCCAGGTAGACTGCGCCCTTCTAAACCTGTGCAATAAGGAAGGCTCTGACACAGGGAGTCATAGTATTGGATCTAAATAAACACTCAAGCCCTTTACTTGGAAGAGAACTCTAAGTTACAGAAGCTGCATAACTTACCGAGTGGCACAGCTGGTTAGGAACACAATGGAATTAGGACCCAATGTTTAGGCCTACCTTTCCAAAGTATAATCTATTTATTTCTATGCAAAGTCATATGCTTGTTCAATATAAAATGCTGCAAATCATAACATGATCCCGATCAACTGGTCTTTTTATTTTATTGGTGCATGATAATTATAAACTGATTTAAGGGTATCTATCCAAAATCTTACAAACACAGAGCTTCCCTTTCCTCAAGGCAACCCATTTTCCAGAAGCCTTCCCTTCAGAAAGTCTGCCAAAACTTCAACACTAAGAAAGCTCTGTGCCCTAAAAATAATCTTCAAATTCAACATGTTACCAAAATAAAATTTCCCAAATAAAACAATGGCAGAGACAGACCTGATAATGAATATGAAATATGCTAAGAACATTCTGTCACTGAAATAAACTTTACTTTTTTGTGATTAATGGTAAGATGAAATCTTAAAGCACAGAAGAATGAAGCAAATGATGACAGAGGAGAAATAGTTGGAAAGGATCCCATTTGAAATGTATCCCTTTGAAAACAGGCTCTATCTTTTGGCTAGCATTACCATAGCTCTGTCCAGAAATCCATTTTCAAGTGTTATTTTCAAGTGCAACCCCAAATTCAAAATGTACGCTAGTTGGCATGTTCAAAATTTGCTCTGAGATGGACCACGCAACAAATGACATGGTTTTAGAAGGAATAATAAGTGTATATTCTAACATTTGTTAAGCTTAATTCCTCTTTCAGAGGTTGGCCTTCTCTTTCTGATTCTTTAGTATGCTATTTCTACTAAGATATGGGAAATTCAGGAAATACCATTATGAAGCCATTTCTAAGTATTAATATGGTGCAAAGTAAGTTATAAAAGAAACACACATTCTCAAGGAAAAGCATAGGAAGGGAAATTGGCTTAAGCCCAGATTGTCAGAAATGGTGAGTAATCTGCATTAAGCTAAATCTAATCAGGCCATCATGCCCCCACACTGCATTTACTGACAAATCAGAGCACTAGAGAGGGCATATCACAATCAGAACAGTGTTTTTGGAAAAGAGTGAAACAAAAATTAATTACCTATTGAATATAACTTGTTTTGTAAGCTATGTATCTCAATAGACTCCTGGATGTCCAGAGAATCCATCCATCAAATTAACATGGTGGTGTTGTGAGGGGGGGAATAAGAATCTGAGAGTGGAGGAGCAAGGAAGCAGAAAGTAGGGAAGGAATAGTCAGAATAACTGCTATTAAATATTTAATGTATATGCTAAGCCAGGAAGAAAATTTACCAAAAGATGCAAATTTGTACTCGTGGACTTCCATTTCACTTGAAAGAGATACACGGTGCAAGAATTCCTTGGCATTAGCAAAGCCCATGACTGGTGAGCACCAATCCAGAGCAATCCAGAGGTGAGAGGAAAACATAGCATTCATATCCGTGTGGGCAATACAATTGCTTGTGTATAGCAGTAGCTTTGATTTCTTCCTTAGTACTGCTGAAAGAATTTGCTATCCCTTTATTTTCTTTTTATGAGTTTGAAATATGCTATCTAAAGCCTCCTAGGGTAGATATGATCTTTCAACAATACAGATGTCATTCGTAAAGAGAGTACTCTAGTAAAATGCATCCTGTTTTTCAGATGTTGTAAAGATTGGACAGATGCTCACTAATGTACTTTACTAGATGAATTCTTATCAAGCACCATATTAATGAAAGATGAGAGGGTGGTGTTGTATGACAAGGAAAGCATTGGTGTGGTACTGATAATATCTCATGCTATATAGGAGAGCCAGTACTTTCAATGAAAAAAGATACCAGCTCAAAAATAAACAATCTCCCTCAAATAGGCACTTCTCTGCTGGTTTTGTGACTAGTAAATGAGTAACATTTCCCATTAAAACGTATTCATTAGTAATATATGGAGTATTCATTAATAATATATACACATAACCTTTAAGCTGACTTTAAAAGCAGTATTTTGGGGTAAAGCCAATGAATGACCTTAAATGAAAAATTATTTCTCATTACACATGGAATTACTGGAGTCAACCTTCTCAGTCATACTTAGATTCTCCAAAACCTTCTTTGCCCCAAGATGCTTAATTCACTGGTGATTCCAGACGAGAATTGACATTCATTTGTTAGTTCTCTGGCCTCATTCTTTTTCATGCCCTATCACACATGTTGTTAAAATATAGCAAAAACATGCATTTCCTAGGAAGCTTCTCTCCCACTCCATGCCCAAACCTGCTTGTCCTCCCAAATATCCCTTAGGGAGGCAAGCCATCGCCATGACAACCACATGATGGGGATTTGAATGGCACTGGGGGCAGTCTTTGTAGAAGTTAATGCCAGTTTGTGTTTAACAGGGTCAAGAAAAACTCACACAATGGTTACCACTCTGTTGTGCTGAGCTATTTACTGTATGGAACTAATTATCCACTTCAAACTTAACCAGAACACAGCTTTAGAAAAATAATCTGCAAGTGTCATTTAATTCAGGGCTCATTCATTGATCCTCCATTGTAGCCAATTCACTCAATGCCTAGTGGAAATTAAATCAAAAGACCATCCATAATATGGAAAAGGAAATTGAAAACTTTGCCTTGCTTTTCTAAAATTTTTGGTACTTTGCCTTGCTTTTCTTTTCTTTCTTTTTTTTTTTTAACTTGAAATAGATATAGCACATTCAGAGATATGTACTTTCCCAAATAAGGATTACCATGTTCTCTTTTCTAGTCAATAATACTTCTTTTCTGCACCTTTATATTTTATTTGTATTTCTTTCCTTATAAAGCAGGTGAAGAAAGTG
The DNA here is from genome assembly GCA_004027655.1 of Graphiurus murinus. Classification (NCBI taxonomy): domain Eukaryota; kingdom Metazoa; phylum Chordata; class Mammalia; order Rodentia; family Gliridae; genus Graphiurus; species Graphiurus murinus. The sequence continues at coordinate 46,640 of PVLC010005599.1, forward strand.
AATCATTATGGAGTTGTGCAGACTTTTTTAGTATCTTTAATATATATGCTTCTAGAAAGGGGTGTGCTGTAGACACAAGGTGATAATTCTGGCTCAGGTGTAGTAGGAATCTTTTGTGTGACTCAGAGCCAGAGAGAGCTTACGTTCAATATTATGTCGAACAATACTTTCCCACAACTGACTTCACTCCAGACACAGAAATCATCTTGCCTTAAAAAAAAAAAAAAGACCAAAACTGGGGTACCAAAAAAACTCACTATCTGATAAGGTTCCTTCTTCCTTTGTCTTTACCTGACTGACCACCTAACAACAGGGCTTTTAAATAATGAGGAGAATCCTTTGTTCTCTCTGGTTCCATTTAAGGGAAAGTAGGTCGAAGGGCTTCCCCAGGGAGGGAAAAAAGCCTAGGAGCCAAACACAGGGGAGTAGGAGATTTCATGCCCACTACTCTTCCCACCCTCCCAAAGAAGTTAATTAACTCTGTTTTAGGGATGGTTAGGGGGGGCGGCACTTGGGCAGCCCATTCTCCAAGACATAATCTTATTCTCAAGTGTGGCTCACACCGTCCTCTGGGGAAGGGGTTGGAGGTGGGGGTAGGGGGGGCACTGAGAACCTTTCTCCAGCCACCAGCAACAGAACCAGCACTGCATGCATTAGCTCTCCCCAAAACGTGCGTCCCAGCCCAAGTGCGAAGTTGGGCATTTAGACCTGAAAAGCATAATAAGAGCCATTCAAAGCAGCAAGTTACAGTACCTTAAGAAGTCTGACAGATGGGAGAAAGGCTGCGTGGCAGAGCTTCCGGATGGTCCAGTTTAGGGGTCGAGAAGCATCAGTTTGATTCATGACCCCTTCCAAATTCCACCGGGAAAACCAGAAACTGCAAACCTGAGCAACGCCTAGAAGATAAATGGTCCCCCACGGCCCTGGCATCCCATGGCCATCTCCACACCTGCAAATTCCATTAGGGCAGAGGCTTCCTGGAACTTGGGAGCCTAGTCAAGTGGCATTGCCTGAGCCCCTGAACCTTCTTAAGAAAGCCACCTCCCCTCTTCCTGCAGCCGTGCTCATGCATACCAAATGTGGCTGAATGAAGGCACAGTGCCTGCTGCTCCGGGGAGGGGATGCGGGGTTTGGAAGGAGAGGGACAGCCTGCACAAAACAGCCTGTGGTCGGAGTCAGAGCAGCCTGCTCCGGAATGCGCGCTCCCTCTCCCGCTCTCCTCCCAGTAAGCGCAGGTCAGGCACTGGGGGGGAACCCTGGCCATTTGCTTTGCTCGCTTGCTTTGGGGGGAAGCCAGTAGGAGAGCAAAAGGGAACAAAAATAAAGCCAGAACAGGAACTTGCACTTTTTTGCACAAAGCATCTTTGAGGGGCTGGAAACCAAAGCGGTATGGGGGAGGGGCTAGCACAAGGAGGGAGGGAGAGGGATGGCTCTGAATAAGATAAATGCTTCCATTTTGATTTATGTGGCACAATTAATTGAGAGTTATTGTAAAAGGGATCTATACTAAAAGGGATCCCTGTTGTGTTCTGGGGTTTTTATTAACTGTGATTGACAGTCTTTACCCGGATACATACATTACACAGATGACAGATAGGCAGCCAGCAGAGAGAAATCAAACACACACACACACTCACACACACACCCTGGTAGCAATGAGTTATTCCTTTCATAGAAAGCTGTGCAAACTAACACATATTTCACATACTTTTTAGAAATGACAGCTTCTAAATTGGGGTTTATCCTCTCCTGGAAAGCCACCTGAAACCCTTTCTTTATAACAACAACAACAAAAAAAACATAACTCTTAAGGTGCCTGGTGGGGGATGCTGCCTATAAAAGGCGGAGTTTCCTTAAGTGGGAATTCCTGTCCTCCCATCGTTTTCTTGAGACTTTAAGAAAGAGTGGCTGAACTAGAGTGTATATGGTCTTCAGGGCTTCTGTGGTGAGAGAATAAAGGAAAGCTTTCCAATTTGAAGGAAGACATTGGACAATTTCACTTAGAGAAGGAAAGTTAGGGGAGGTTTGGGAGGGGAAGTTTATGTCACATCTCCAACCTGGACGATGTCCCCTCTCCTGGCATTAGACCTCAGTGGGGGCAGTGGACAGAAGGACTCCACCCAGAACAATTTCCATGTCCTTAGCACAATGCCTTCTTATTTTTTCCACTTTATAGCCTTTGCTATGTCTATACTAATTTTCCATGCTAATTAACTGGAAGAGATGGGTAACTGCTGCCCCATTCCAGGACTACTCTGAACTCTGAGACAGAATCCAGAGGATTAGAGCAGATGCAATACATTGCTGTAATTCAGAGTTGGGACAACATAGATGTTCCCTAGAGTGTAATAAACACCCAATACACTACATTACAATACTAAGTTCCCACAAAGTCCTGAGTCACAGATCAAAGAATATTGTAGAAAAGCTGATCCATTGGTGAAACTCAGACCACTGAGTTGCACATGAAATTTATGTGTCTGATTATCTTCTATTATGCAATATTGCTTTAATACAAAACACACAAACACAGAGTTGATTCCTTTCTGGTCATCATTTGATTTGCACAAAGGGTTAGAGGCAGTTTTAAAATAAAAAAAAGCTAACATGTATGTGTCAGGCATGGTGCAGGGCACTTTGTATGCATTATATAAGTTTATGCCAATGGCAATCCTATAAAGAAAATGCTACCTATCATCATATCCCTAGTTGGCTGATTAAGCAAATGGGGACCAGAGGAACACAGCAGGACTAGTAAAACTGGAGCATAGATTGAAACCTGTCTAGTAGGTTGTAAAGACAAGCTTTCCCATCTCTCCTATTTCTTTCATCATTAAGGGTAGTGCTGCAATAATCACTTCCTCCATTTTTTTGGGTATTTTAACCTTTTATAAGAGTTGAGCTAAAAGGCTGAAGAAGTGCTGAGCATTTCCTTGAGATCATCATGCGTGGTATGAGATTGATACAGCAGTTAGCAGCGTGAGTACTGAAATCAGACTGAATGGTTCAAACTCCGATTGTGACCCTGGCCTTGAGAAATTCACTCCCTTCTCTGCACTTTGTGGTCCTTATTTATAAAATGGAGCTAAACAGAAACCCACACACCTGGTGCTACTGTGAGGACTGAATGAACTACTATCCATGGAGCGCTTAGAACACTGCCTGGCATGTTTTAAGTCCCTTCAGCCATGATTCAGTTTCCAGGCAGCACGTGCTGATTTGGGGGTGGGAACCCATTGACATTTTTCATAAAGTATACATGAGCATGCTTCTTTGTAGTACGAGGTAATGAAGTCAAGCAAGACAAATTAAACCTGAAAGCTTCCTACAAGTTACCATGAGTTTAATAAGTGGGATGAAGAGGAAAGCAGAAGATGGCAAGGGCAGCGAGAGTTTCCTGGGGCTTCATTGTAGAGTGGTATCATCAGATCTCACAAGATACTGACTTTTAGCAAGGCTACCAGGCTTCAGCCTTTTTAAGTTATTAAATGCCTGTAAGTGGTTTCTTTGTGGTTGTGAGAGGTCTGCTCCATGAAAAGGCTAAAACTCTCTAGATGCCTACCCCTGATCCTCACTGTTCCAAAATGTTAAAAACCCCACAAAATGACCACACCAGCTCTGAAACCACACAGCCTTTGATCTTTCCAGCCCTTTTAATTTTTATGGGATAACTTTGCTCAAAGAAAATAGGAACTTTGTGGAATAGGGAAGTAGGAGGCTCTGCAGCCCACTCTAATGGCAATTAGAGGAGAGAAGCACAAAATCTCTGGGGAATTGATTTGGAGACTACTTTGCAAAAGAGGTAAAGATCAAAGAAGCATGCCAATGCGGGAGAGGAGACTGTTCTTCCATTCCTGGGGTGATTCCTGCTTGAATTGTTTGCTACCCAAATCTCTAAAGTGAGGTTTCTAGGACCCTTCTCCTCATTTTCAAGAAATAGTATTTTCATGTGGAATGATACTCTCCCTGGCTTTAGAGAGAAGTATAAGCTGGGCATAGTGGTGCATTCCTGGGAGGCTGAGACAGGAGGATCACAGGTTTGAAGCCAACCTCAACAACTTAGCGAGGCCCTCAACAATGAAGAGAGACCCTGTTTTCAAATAAAATATAAAATAAGGCCGAGGGTGTAGTTCTAAGATAGAAATTTCCCTGGCTTCAATACCAGTACCATGAAAATAAAAATAAAGGAGGGAAGTTTAATGAGGAAAAGAGGAACAGCACAAGCCCATCCTCAGAAGTTAGCGTTTCACAAATCCAAAATGCTGGCTTATAAATTTTATGAATGTGGATGTTTACAAATATATAGAAAACATTCTAGCAGGCTTAAAACTCTGATATGATCATTTTACTCTTCAATATCCTAAAAAATAGCAAATTGGGATGATCAAATTTGTATACTCCAAAACCTGCCTTTCAACAAACTCTGAATCTCTCATGCTACATAAGCCATAAGCCCTCCTCCCACTGAGCATCTCTCCTTTTTATTTTCTATGTAAATGATGCTAAGTTTAAGACTCTTGATAAGAGTTGAACTTAGTCTCAGGTGCTGACAATGAGCCTTAAGTACAGACATTTAACATTTCTTTCTTTTGAAGACCATGTTCCTTCTCTTTAAGACAATCTGGATAGAGTACTGCACTACTTTGCTCAATTTTCTTAATATCCCTTAGATATAAAGGGGGTTGGCTCATGAAAGTCTGAGAAAACAAAACAAAATGGCACAGTGACCAGGTGGTGTCAAATAAGCAACAGCAAAACCCAAAACCCAAACAACAACAAAACCAAATGCTCCAGTGTAATTTTGCACAACTTATTATAATGTTGAAATTCTTGGGTATCTGGACATTAACTGAACATGTATTTTCATGCTTTAACACATGAACATATAGTGCTAGTAATAGACAAGCATTTGAGGGAAAGACTAGGAAACAGTCCATGATAAGTCTTGTAGATATCTTCATTGTCTTCAATATTTCATAATCACTGTATTAGCATCCTGCTTCCTTCATGATTGGTCTCAACTATTAGCTTTGTCACATCATTTTCCTCTTTTGAACTGCACTTACGTAGAACTGTAAAACTTTTAGGAATTTGATACTTCTCCAACATTTTTGACAATACTAAATTTCTTTGTTGAATTCATTGGCCTATAGGATTGTTCCTAATTATTTCAGAATGTAGGCTCTTTAATTAGATTACATAACATTTTTTCCTCTACTTAAGGTATTTTTTCTCCTTTTGAAATTTTTTGTGATAATAAGATTCTATAGAACATTAAAGTATTAAAATACATGACTCGCTTTGTGAAGCGGCCTAAACAGCATTTATTTTGTGTGAAATAAAAAGATATCAGAATTTGAATGGTCTTCATCTCCATTTTCCTTCCTACAGCTTCCCCAGGCACTGTTCCAGTGGATTCTGGTAGTGACAGAGAGGGACAAATTTTTAAGCCAATTCATTCCATGGTTGAACAGCTCTAGTTGACAGAAAGGTCTTCCTCAGGCTGAGGGAAAATATGCCCCCCAAATCAAGGTTTCTGCCAAAGAATAGTTACACAAATGTATAAAGACAGCTCACAATATCCATTCCAATCTCCTCTTCTCCAAAGAGGATACCTTGGACCACTAGTCCTTCTTCACAGGATGGTATGTAGTTTTTGCTAGGAAGCCCTCTTCAGGATTATATGCGATGTTATTTGTAGGGATACTTCAAATATAGTAATATCTTAATACCCTTTCATCCCTTGAATTACTTCTCGTAATGATCTTTTAGTGAGGATTGAAGAAAAATTTACTAATAATTTATAATCTTTTAAAATATTCCCTCATGCTGAGCATGTTGGTGCATGTCTGTAATCCCAGTACTTGAGGGGCTGAGACAGGAGGATTACAGGTTTGAGGCCAGCCTCAGCAACTTAGTGAGGTTTTTAGCAACTTAATGAGACTCTGTTTCCAAATAAAAAGATAAAATAGGGCTGAGGATGTAGTTCAGAAGTACCCCCAGGGTTTAATCCCCAACACTAAAAATAATAAACAAATAAATAAATGTAAAATGTTCCTTTATGAATAAATTACTCAACATAGACTTTAAGAATAGCTGAGCCAGGCATGGTGGCACACACTTGTAATCCCAATACTTGGGAGGCTGAGACTGGAGGATCTGGGTTTGCAGCCAGCCTCAGCTACTTAGTAAGGCTCTCCACAACTTAGTGAGACCCTGTTTCAAAATAAAGAATAAAAAATAGGGCTGGGAATGTAACTTGGAGGTAGAAAAAAAAGAATAGCTGAACTCATACATAGCCTTGCACATGTGTGTGCACACACAGAGCCTCAGCTGATGTGTGTGTAGTTTTCTTTTTTGACCCTGGTTTGTAAGGGAAGTGGTGGGGGAGGTAATGAGCTAAGGAGAAAGCCCCCATTGTATCAGGAAATGAGCAGGGCTTGGGCCATCTATGCTTAATCTTCCCTATTTGATATCCCTGATAGCTTTGAGGTCAGAGAGACTCACTTCCAACTCAAACCTCACCTTCTAGCCATTTTGTAGCCCTAAGCCAGTTACTTAACCTCTCAGAGCCTTAATTACAGGATGTAAAAAAAAAAAAAAAACACCAAGATCTATAAAAGTTTCCACCTTGATATTTTGGGGAAGAAAAAAAGCAATTTGCACAAAACTGATAAAGTAAAAAACACATAAGTATAATTATCATTATTGTTATTATAATCATGAATATTATTGTTATCTCTTCCACTGACTTTGCTGGCAGTTCAGCATAGTGCTTCCAAGCACTGGCTGTTATACCCAGTGGCCTGACTTATACCCCAGCTTTACCATTTACATGAAGCCTAGGGAGAGATACTTAATCTCACTATACTTTAGTTTCTTTGCCTACAAATTAGGAATGATAATGCTACCTGTGTCAAAGAAATATTGTGAAATTAATTATCTAATATATGCCGAGGACTTAGAAGAGGGACCCACATGTGATTAAAAGCTTGAAAACTATAATTTGATTGTTAAAGCTGAAGTCTCATGTGTTGTCCTTCCTACAGTTATTGCTCTAAGAAAAAAAAAAAAGCAAGATAATACCCTTCAGGGTAAGCATATCTATGCTAAAGGGGAATAAAAGTAATAACACTAAAAAATAAATGCCATGTATCCCTTTGCTTCTTTCAGTAAGTGAAGCTACACCTGCCTGTCATTACTTTCCTCTTTGCAGCTAAAAGGGAGTCATACATGCTACTAACAGAGGGCAAAAATTTTAACATATAAAATGTTTCACTTTGGAAAACACAAAGTTATATAAGCAAATTATATCTTAGCAAAAATAAAAATCTTATAAGCACACACACACACAACAAATATTCAAAGGCAAAGAGCTAAATGCACCCTCATTCAGCTTTGAAATCCTATTACTTCCATTCACAATGGGATGATTTTTTTTTTTTTTTTGGTATAATTCAAAGTTTTAATGAGTCCATGGAGGCTTGTTAAAAATATAAGAATTTGAGGTACTCATTTCTAACCACTGAATATTCAGTCTCCTAATATGCTGTTCAAGATTGTAAGTGCTATTAAAGATTGTAACTATTCTCTCTCTTCTAAGCTTAGATATACACATACACACACACATGCACATGCGCACATAGACAGAATTTAGGTATCTTAGATAAATTTCCACTTTGAAAGTCATAAATAGGACCAATTGGGTAAAGGACTCGTGAATTAATGCTTTTGTGGAGGGTTACTTAAACAGTGAATCTCCAATTACTGCTTGAATAAATTGTGTAAGTCAGAGGGATGCTTGGCTTTTCATTAACAATGCAGCTGAAGACAGTTTTTGTTTTTGTTTGGTTAGGTTTTTTGTTGGTTATTGTTTCTTTTCTTTTCTTTTCTTTTCTTTTTTTGGCCAGGAGATGCTGAAATACAACACAAGTTCAAGCTCAAAGCTCAAATCCTCCTTCACAAACACCCTCCAACTCCTACCAATGAGAGCTGAGAGCCGCTTCAGCCATATGCCCCGCCTTATGCATCTGGGTTTCTGATGCTAAGGCCAGCGCTGAATTGGACCATAAGGTCTGCTCACCTGGGAAACAGAGACATACTGTGATCTGGAAAAGCCTCAAAGTGCAATTCTGCTGGGTAGAGGATTTTAATGAGAAAGCTAATGAAAATTGGAACTGCTATTCATTTTGTCATTCTTCCAGAAAATATATCATTGTTAACGCTTATTCTGTTATCATATATTAACAACCATGAATGTCATTTTTATTTTCATTAACAATACTGGCAGGGATTACAGTTATCCAGCTTTTGCTTTGTTTTTCTCATGAGGAGGCATAAAAATCAATGCAAACCACATGGATTCTGAAGTCAGAGAACTGGGTTTGAGTCCATATTAAGTCATTTGGGCAATTAACATAAATTTTCTGAGTCTTCATCTTTAAATCAGATAGTGGCTGACTATGATAATGTGAAAATGATGATTTATAACCTTTTTTAAGCACACAGTATGTGCTGCACAGTGTTAAGCCAAGTACATAGCTTATTTACCTCTCATAACAAATCTATGGAGTCTGCAACATTATGCTAATATTACAGATGAGGCAATTGTCTCCAGAAGGTTAAGAAACCTGCAGAAGGTCACATGGCTGGTAAGTGGACTTGAATCCAGCTCTGATTCATAACCTATGATCTTATGCACTATAACATAATAACAATTAAAAAAAGAAAGACACAAGTTTCCTGTGCCTTTCCAAATAGAAGGCTATATTTGATCTGACAAACCTGAAGAGAGGAAAACAAATGTGTGGACCTCACCTTAACACTAAAATCCTGCAGAACACAGGACCAAAGCCTTTTCCAATGGCTCTGGCTTTCTCTTGTTTTTACTGCTGACTTCTCTATACCTTCCCTACCGTCTGATTGCATTTGGCTGATCTCTCTGGTGACACAAAGATTGCCAGTACTTATTTCTTAGACACAGTAGATAATTCTTTACGTGGGACACAGTACTTAGTAACTGGAAAATACATGTTTCTAAAGGACTCGCATGGTAAAGTAGGGTGTGTGTGTGTGTGTGTGTGTGTGTGTGTGTGTGTGTGTGTGTGTGAATTCATTGAATTCTTACTACTGTCCAACTTTAATTCCCAACTGCATTTTCTAGATGAGAAAACCCAAACCACATAAAGGTTAAATACTTTCCCAAATTCACACAGTAAATTTCAGAGTCATAGTTTGAAATCTAATATAAACTTGTGATATATTACATAAAGTTCATACGTATAAATAAAAAAGAAACCCTACTTTTAAGTCAACGGCATTAGTTTCAGGGAATTGGGTGAAGTGTCTCATTCTTGAGACTCATTACAGCAATAGGTGGTTTCAATAATACAAAAGATGCATGTGGCTAGAAATCTTGATGCCTGGCACAATAAGTAAAAGCCAAAGATTTTCAATAAAACATAAATAAAATGATGATTATTCAAGTTGACATGACTTTCATATATAATGGGCTAAGTACTGGGGGCAAAAAGAGAACAAAATATTTTTAAAGATCTACTATAAACTTGAAGCTATTTAAGTTAGAAAATGAAGATACTGAGCCAGGCATGGTGGCACACACTTGTAATCCCAGCATTTTGGGAGGTTAAGAGTGTAGGATCTGGGTTCGCAGCCATCCTCAGCTACCTAGTGAGGCCCTCCTCAACTTAGGGAGTCCCTGTGTCAAAATAAAGAAAAAAAATAGGGCTGAGGGTATAGCTCAGAGGTAGAATGCCCCCGAGTTCAATCCCCAGTACTGGACCAAAAAAAAAAAAAAAGAAAATGAAGATACTGAAGAGGAATTTGACTTATAATAGCTTCTAAACCGGTTAATAAATGAGATTCTAACTGCTATTATTCTAAATCTAGCCAAAACCATCCACTACATAGTACATATGTTGGTAGAGGGTATCTGGTTGACTATATGGGGCCTCCCATCTGCCCCTGGGAAGTCTTCTCCAATAGAAAAGTAGAGATATGATGATAGACAATGGATTTTTACTGTTCTGTTCCCAATATTATTCCAAGAATTGGGGGGGGGGTTGAGTAATTATTGTTTTAGTAAAGAATAGGTAAAGCTATAATGTATGTTTTTTCTTATACTTTAATTAAATTCTTGGAAGTAAATTGCTGGCCACAGATCAGATGAAAGAATTATGAATTCAATTTTATGTAAATACCCAGGATTAAAATAGACAAAGTCCTTCCCCTGAGTAGAGCCATCCAGTTCTCGCCACAGAGTTGAGAAAATGCAAACTATTCATCTTGGTTTTCAATGTTGGGACTCATTTGATCCTGCCTAACTTTCCAGTCTCAACGTTGGACCATTTCCTTTATTCATCATACTTCAGCCACATTTTAGTTTCTGTGTTTCCTGTCATAGGACATTTACATATGCAGTTACCTCTTCTCTTAATGCTCCTTCTGCCAGCTCTTGACAAGATTAGTGCCTTTTCATGCTTCAGAACTCTGGTTGAGTGTAATCTCTCTAAGAATCCTTTCTTGATTTCTCTAGCTGTTCTTTATCATTCATTGTAGCTCTTTCCTTGAATTCTGTTTATACTTTTCAGAATCTGTAGCTATTTAATTGGTTTGTTCACTTACTTTTGGTCTCCAACTCCTACCTGAATGTAATTTCTATAGATCAGTAGTCAGCTATATCCAAGATCCCAGCAGAATGTTTGGAACATGGTAGGAACTCAATCAAAAAACTTAAAAAATTTTTGTACAAGTTTAAGGGTTCATTGTAGTCATTCAATACATGTATACAATGTGTATTAATCAAATCAGGGTAATAAGCATTTCCATCTTTTTAACCATCAATTGTTCTTATGTGTTGGGAATTTTTTATGTTTTGCTATTCTATCATTTATAAATATGTCATGGGTTGCACAGTTGACTTGCCCCAGATTTCTAACTTCAATATCTCTGGTTCTTTCCTTTTGGTTCCATGGCCTCTTCACTCCAAGGTTAATAACTAGAGTGAGCCACATACTGAGTATTCTTTCAAAAATAAGCCTTAGAAGAAAATATTGGTACACACAGCAACATGGATAAATCTAAAAATCGTGAAATTCTAGAAAAAGGCAATCTGAGAATGACAGAGAGCAGAGTACTGGTTGCTGGGGATCTTTTCAGGGATTGAACTGACCATAAAGGGACACGAAGAACCTTTTCAGAATGATGAAAACATTCTCTATCTTGAATTCAGGGGAAGTTACTCATCAGTGCTTACTGTTAGAGTTTCATCTATACAGTCAAAATTGTCCCAAAAGTTTTTTGGTACATAATAGGATGGAGAAAATAGATTTATTCTTTCTTTGATTGTAAAAAAACACATTGTAGAAGAATATTGAAAATTGATAAAAGTAAAACCATAAGAATGACCTCTGCTAGCCGGGCGTGGTGGCGCACGCTTGTAATCCCAGCATTCGGGAGGCTGAGACCAGAGGATCCGGGTTCACGGCCAGCCTCAGCTACCTAGTGAGGCACTCCACAACTTAGTGAGACCCGGTTTCAAAATAAAGAATAAAAAATAGGGCTGGGGGTATAGCTCGGAGGTAGATTGCCCCTGAGTTCAATCCCCAGTAGCGAAAAAAAAAAAAAGAATGACCTCTGCTATCATTTGGATGTGGAATGTTCCCCAAAGGCTCATGTTTTAAAAGACTTGTTCCCTAGAGTGGCACTATCGGGAAGTGGCAGAACATTTACGAGCTGGGGCCTGGCAGAATGGCAGAAGGTCATTAGGTCATTTGGTGGTTGCCCTTACAGGGGTTAACAGGATCCCCTTTTCTCTCTCTTTGGTCCTGGCCATGAGGTAAGCTACTTTGCTTTGCCATGACATGCCACCACGGGCCCAAAGCAAAGGGGCCAGTTAATTATGAACTGAAACTGCCCAAACCATCAGCTTAAATGAAATTTTTCTCTTTATGAGCTGATTGACTCAGGTCTTTGTTAGTGGAATAGAAAGCTAACAGAGTCTACAACTCCATTCTCCATCAGTAATGACTGATGTGATTTTTGGAAATTTCATCAAATATTGTGGATATCATACTTCATATATAACTTAAGATAATTTTATCATCAATCAATCTCTATGTTATTGAATATTCTTAGAAACTATAATACTAAGTGGGTTATATAAGGTTCTACTGTGTTACCTACTTACTGGAATATCACCAACTTTCTTCCATTTTTAATGTTACATATATGACTCTTATGAATATTCTTGTTCTGACATTTTTGTATATATTCTGATTATTTCCTTAAGACACAGTTTAGTATGAAGAATGATTAGTTCATAAATCATGAATATTTATCTTGACTCTTGATAGGTATTTCCATATTGCTATCCAGAAATGTAGCATTTTACATGCCCCTCAGCAATGTTTATGAATGTCTTTATTAATGAATTACTAACAAAAGTGAACATATCATTAATTTAATTTTTGGCTAAGTTTATCACAGAAAAAAATGTATGTACATTTATTTGATAACTTATAAAACTTCAAAACTTCATTTTCCCTATGGCCATTTGTAATTCTAGCAAACTGCTTTCTGTTAGAATTTTATTTTTTTATAATGTGCCGCTTTTATTGGTGCATTATAGTCTCACATCATAATGTAAATCATGTTGACAGTGACATACATGCACACATTAAACCTCTTTTTACACTGACATTAATCCATTATCATGTGAGTTCCTAGTATTTTTATATTTTTCCACTTTTAAATTTTATATTTTCTGATAAGATTTTTAAACATTTATACATTAAGACTAGTAGCTATCTCCTTTATAGCACCCATCACAGATATTATGTAAAAAAAACCATACCCTACTCAAGCTCAGATGAACACTCATCTATCTATGTAGCTAGCTAGCTATCTACCTATCTATCTACAGCTATTCTATGGTTAGTTGTCTGCTCTTAGCAATATCTCTGCTTCATTCTCCTATACTGACTTCATTATTTTCTCTATGTGTATGTGTGTGTGTGTGTATGTGCGTATCTTAGTCACTATCATTACATTTTAAATTAATTAAAATTCCCTTGTTGATAAGTTGACTAAACTACAAGTCCATATTCTTTATTATAGCTCATAATAAAGCTGTGATAACATTTCCTAAATAACAATTAGGAATACAGGGATCTTTCATTTCATGATATAACTTATACCAAGTGTTTCATATTGTCAAATATTAAGACACCACTTCTGTAAATTAAAGAATCCTTTTTCATTGTGGTCTTGAATAAATCCAATCCCTTGTCATTCAATATGGCAGTGATCGCTATCACAAATTGACTGGCAACAGCAATGAATGAATGGAATGTCACTGTACTGGTCTGTTACTGAATACACATAATGTAGATTTCTCAGTTTGCTAGAACCAAAGCTACTGGAGACTTTGAAAATCTGAGCCAATATCATTAACTAAACTCTGTGGATTAAAATCCAGAAAAATAGAGAATTTATGTTTCTAGAGCTGTCAATCTGGCACTCAATCAAATAGGGACAAATCCAATATGAAAACTCAGGGACATCCCCCCTAAAGAAAAATAGATAATGAAGAAAGTCAACAAAAATAACTCTTATCATAAACACAACTTTATAGGACCTACCTAAATCCAAAAGTCTTGGATTATCAATTATGATAATTTTCAATATATTTGATTAGCAACTCATTAAGTATTCACTTGGAGCCAAAATTTATTTGGGTCTTAGACAGGGACTCTTGTAATGCCATTTTCTTTTGGCATCTTGCCCATAGACTGGATTGCAAATTCTCAGTCACCCTTCATCTCCCTAGTCCCCTTTATTTGGATGTAACTTTATAGAAATCCAGTCATCTGTTTATTCCAATCCTTTTGAGGTGTCAGAGAAGAGACTGAGAAAGTGAAACCATGAAGACACATTTACACAGAATGGAATAGTATGGAAGCCAAAGCAAAGCACTCTTCAGGCTGTGCCAGTAAGCAGTAATGTGAGCTCTGTCAGGGTGCCCTCAACTCTGTTGTTGCTCAATTGAATTTTTAATAGAGCTAGTATTTCAGATTTTAAGAACACTCCAACTGGGTATGGTGGTACACACCTGTAATTCCAGTACTTGAGAGGCTGAGACAGGAGGATTGCAGGTGCAAAGCCAGCCTCAGCAATGTAATGAGACCCTGTTTCAAAATAAAACATAAAACACTGAGTCATAGATGGTTTCCATCTGTTTCTGGTATGCCACAAATACCTCCAGGCTATACTCCCAGAGCTATTTTCTTATTTTTAATTTTGAAAAAGGTTCTCTCTAGGTTGCTCTAAGTCTTGCTAAAGTTGGCCGTGAACCTGCAATCCTTCTGTTTTAGCTACCCAAGTGCTAGAATTATAGACATGTACCACCAGCATCCAGCAGCATTACCAATTTTTTTCTTCTTTTTTTGCAGTACTAGGGATTGAACCCAGGGGCATTCTACCTCCGAGCTACACTCCCAGCCCTATTTTTTTATTTTTTATTTTGAAACAGGGTCTCTCTAAGTTGAGTTGCAGAGTGCCTCACTAGGTAGCTGAGGCTGACCGCAAACCCAGATCCTCCAGTCTCAGCCTACCAAATTCTGGGACTACAAGTGTGTGCCACCACGCCTGGCTTCCAATTTTTAATAGAAAAGTGAGCACTGCCTAAACGTACAGAATACATGTGCAGAACAGCCTTTTAGGATAAACTAGAACACTGTGAAATCAAAGATACCTGAGAGTTTTCAATGCTGGGGGACTTGATGCTATGAAACATCTGGACTTGAAATACCTGAACATATGTTTATCTTCAGGCAAAAGGAAAACACCAGCAAATTATGTTTCTTTTTCTCTCAGTAGAATGAAACAGACTCACATTTCCAGTGTTATTCATATATAACACAAACATATTTGTGGAAGAATTACAAAAATGCATTTCTGTATATATGGAATGTATCTGATACCACACTCTTGCAGAATGACCATATATTTAAGTTTTAGAAACTTTTTGAAGACACCTTGTAAATGTGATTAAATGTGCATTGACTGGACTTTGTTTTTTAATCCATCCAACTCCTTCTGTATATCTGCTATATGTCCAGTACTATGCCAGATGCAAGGGTTAGAGAGAGAGATTGCTATACCACAAGGATGGAACATACATTGATTTTTTTCATTTTTCTTCTATTTTGCAATTCTGAGGATCAAACCGAGGATCTCACACATTGCTAGGCAAGAACTTTACCTCTGAGCTACACCCCAGCCCCAACATCATTTTCAAACACAATTCTGATGATATGTAATGGCTGCTGTTAAAAGCCTGAATGACTCCCCTTCCCCCTACACATACACACTGTAATGACAGAGTTCAAACATCTTAGCAACCATCATTATCCACTTTTTGTCATCAAAATATACCATGGTCACTCTTTCTTCCTTACCTTTACCAGGCCTATTCTACTCTCTCCCATTTCTATGGCTGAATTTGCAAGTTTCATATGTTTCCAGAGCAACTCAGAAATCCCTTCTCCCTGATGCTCCTTTTCTAGTGCTCCTCTCATCTCTGTGCATCTCTCCACCACACCTACATTCAGGGGCACACCTGGAAGCAGTTATCTACTCCCTGTTCTCTAAAGGGCAGTTGAATTTCCTTAGACATACCCAAATACCACTGAAATGTTCTTTGGGGAAAAAAAAACACTAAATTAGAACTAACTAGAACTTGGTTAGAACTAAGGAGACTAGGTGTGCAGTTGACAAGAATTGACCAGAAAGTATGTGGGACTGAGAAGTGAAAATCCTTAACCTGTAGACCCAGGAGTAGACTCTTTTTAAATTATTCTTTTTATTGGTGCACTGTAACTAAACATCATGAGATTCAGTGTGATAAGAACATATATGGACATAGTGCTTGGTGTTTTCTTTCAGAGTTGAGGTCAACATAATACTTCACATGTATGCTTAATAATGCAAAAGTTATTTTCATGTGGTTTTTCCTTAAAATGAAGAAAAATGTATTGGAATTCATGCAAAATAAAAAAGGCAAAGAAGAAAATGTTACTACTTCAATGAAATAAAGATCAAGTGCCACCATTTTATGACCTTCCACTAAGGCAAATGTCTATTCCTTTTGATATAGATTCTCCTCCTGTAGAAAGATCAAATAAAAACTGAACCTTGTAATAAGTATCAAGTAAACAGATTAACTTAAGTATTTAATTAAATGTTAAGATAAGCTTACCTGAGCATAACAGTCACATGGAGAAATGAGCTTTGAAAATATAGTTTTGAAGATCTATTAGAGGGATTACAGACAATATATTTGGCAATTGTGCCAACAGACTCTGGTAAGTTGGCTGAGCAATTCCAATTATCTTAATCTGTTTCCTTGAAAAAAAAAAAAAAAAGAAGGTGGCTCTTCTCTTATTTCTCCTTAATTTTCCAAATGGAAAAACACATGACTTTGAACTTTCATCCTTATCAGTTCCTTATTTTGATATGTTGCTGAAAGACTCATATGCAAAAGATTCAAAAGTTCTGCAAAATGTCCAAGGAAGTTCCAGGCTTGCATAACACATTAAGTGTTTTCACCATATTCATCAGTTTAACATGTAGGTTGGAAGAACTTTTGCAATTAAAATAGAAACATGATACTTTGGGCAAAGAAAGTAATAGAAATCATGGAAAAAGGCAGACAAAGCCTGACAATAGAAGCTTGCTTTCTTAAACCTGCACACCTGGGTACACACCAAACGTCTCCTTGGCACCTTGCTTTCTTCCACTTTCCCTCTGCCTTTGTTTACATTTGTTTACAAAGTGTTTCCTTTCCTAGAACAGACTGTTTTCATTCCTAGGTGGAGGGACTCCTGTGAATACACATGAACACCTGAACTCAGGACAGAAAACAAGGCAGTACATACAAAACACTTCTAATTTGCTTTTGAGTTTTAGGTGAAACATTCATCCTTCAATTATTTTAGTATTACATGATTATTTTAGTATTTACCCGAGTTTCTAATGGGAAGTTGGTAGTTTCTAAGCATTCCTTCCCTTTATAAAAACATTTTTCAGTTTGTTTGCTTCACTTAAAAATAGTGGGTCCAACCAGGCATAGTGGTGCACACCTGTAATCCAAGCACTTAGGAGGCTGAGACAGAAGAATCACAGGTTCTAGGACACTCTCAGTAATTTAGTGAGACCCTGTTTCAAAATAAAATAGGGTCGAAAGTGTACAATTTTTTTTTTTTATGTGTGTGGTACTGGGGATTGAAACTAGGGGTATTCTACCTCTGAGCTACACTCTCAGCCCTATTTTGATTTTTATTTGGAAACAGTTTAACTAAATTGCTGAGAGCTTTGCCAAATTACTAAGGCTGGCATGGAACGTGTGATCCTCCTGTCTTAGCCTCCCAAGCACTGGGAATATAAGCATGCACCATCACGCTTTAAACAGGTGAACTTTATGGTATATAACTTATAATTCAATACAGGTATTTTAAAAACAGATGACAGCATATACTCAGCAATGGTCTGGATTATAAACCCATTTTCTCAGTATTTCAATCTGTAATTAAGGCAGAAATGACATCAGGCTTCCTTGGGGAGTTTCTGTCTCTCCTTGGCCATTGGTTCCACTCAGTAAATTTATGATATTCATTTCAAACAATCATGTACATTTCTGTTTGTTCTAAGTACAAATTGTTTTTTAAAGTGATTATTTGTTCTTATACTTACAAGCATGAAAAATATTACTGCTCAAGGCTAAGGTTACTGACGTTGCAAGTTCTACCAGCATAAGAATAATGTAAAGTCTTATTAGTGCATTTGAAAAGGTCTCATAATTTGCTACCATAATGAACTCGGTTGTGGATTTTATCACTTTAATCCTCCTTTCTCTTCTCTAGAGGTTCCTTTTCATTCTGTTTGTTTCATTTACCTCTTTGGTATTCTTACTTGATTCCCTGAATACAGGCTATTTTATCTTTCCAAATTGCTGTCCTCTCTCACCATAATTCATGTTGTAAGTGAAATAAGCAGTGTCCTCAAAGATTAAATTGATGGGAAGAGCATATTAGATGAATTTTCCTGTTAGCTAAAGAGTTCACACAGAAATGGCTGAGTGGCAAGGTATTATCTCAAGAGGCTTTCTACTATGAAAATTTTATCACTTATGAAGCTTCAAGGCAAAATTCAACCTTAACTCTTGAGGCTATATTCAAAATAATTAAAACAGAAATATTCACTCATCTTAATTGATATTTTAGAAAACCCACTATTTACATCTCAGTTCTAAAAACAGGAACAAATTACTTCTCATATTTGATAATTTGCACAAAAATAAAGTGGAGGATGGTCTTTGATAATGCTAAAATGATTAGTGATAATAGAATGAGTTTATAAATAATCTATAAACAAATTTTGGGAGGTAGAAACTGATTTACTTTCTGATAGAAGACCTTAACATACCAAAATTAACTTGTTCCCTGCAGTCCAGAATAGTTAATAATACAAATACCAATGCTGATTAAGTTCTTCTGTTGTGCCAGGCATGGTGCTAATCAATCATAATTATTATACCAGTAGTGACCTCTACCTTTGACTGGGTACAACTGCCACCTCAGCCTCTTTCTTACCTGCCCTTCTGTCAGGGAAGCTAAAGAAAATAATTATTTGTTTCTAAGCCTTCTTGATGGTTAATTCTAGTCAATAAAAGAAAGAAATAATGTGGAGATTGGGGGAAAGATCTTTCCTCCTTGGAAATGGAAACACTCCCAGCCTTTGCTGTGCCACTTACTGTCCCTGCACTCATACCCTGCATGTGGGATGCTGTTTTCTGAAGAGGTGATACATGGTACTATAGCAATCTTCTTGATACCATAAAGAAGAGGTCAAGAGAAAGAGAATCAGCCTATCAGCCTGGCATCTGCCATGTTGAACCAACCTAGAATAATCTACCACCGAGATTGTTTTTAGTTATGTAAGATCATTACACACTTTATTTAAACAGCTGGTAGGTCTTACAGAACTTGCAGCTAAAGACTTCAACACAAATGTCTCTATGAAACAAACCATGGATGCAAAGATTAAAGGACAAAAAGAGATTAATCCCAAAGTAACAGGGCTACAAAGTGTGGAGACATGATTTGGATCCAGACACCTTTTTCATACTCCAACCCCTTTGTATCACCTTCCTTCCCTCAATATGACATCCAGACATCTCCCCAAGTTTGGTTGCTTGTCCTACCCTAAAATAGTGTTTGAAAATATCTTAATGCTATGGTATCTCTAAAGCCAATAGGCATATAACTTTAATGACTGTTTTAATCTGACACATGTCTTTACTCTTCATTCATTCATTTCAGCTGTTTAAACATTGACTGCTATGTGCCAGGCACTGAGATAAGTTGCAAGAGTCAAGATGAGCAAATCTAGTGCCTAACAGCTGAGTCTCACATATAATTACACAGGAAAACACTGAATACTAACAGACTGAAAGGGCATGCTTGGGTTGAGTACTCTTATAACAAATTTAATTAGTTTCTATGTTCAAAAGTAAGCAGTTGAGAACCTTGATGTCTGTTATTTGTTATGTGTTTATTTGTATTGAAATATAAATAAGGTTACGTGCATCACATTTTTACCATTTTATGTAAACATAAAAATGTTTACAAGAACCCAAATCAAATACATTGAACAGGACACATCTGACATTTAAAATAAGAATTTCTGCAAACATACTAAAAAATCTAGCTCATTAGCATATTCTTTTATGTTTTAATTCTTACTCTGATAACCATAGCAATTTAGTTAGTTGTATTAAGATATTAACACTTAATTCTCACAATAATTAATGTAATCAGCTTCAGAGATCTTTATAAATAGCATCAAGTTGTTTGGGGTGTTAATATGCTGGTACAATTTACCAAATATTTTAAGCATTTAAAATAAATATAAAAGCTGGCGAGGGTGTGGAGAAGTGGGAACCCTAATACATTGTTGGTGGGATTGCAAATTAGTGCAACCACTTTGGAAAACAGTATGGAGGATCCTCAGACAAATGGGAATGATCCTACCATATGATCCAGCAATACCTCTACTGGGTATCTACCCAAAAGAAAGGAAACCAAACTATTAGACCAATGCATGTGTATCTATATTTAGAGCTGCACAGTTTACAATTGCCAAACTATGGAACCAGCCAAGATGTCCATCAACAGATGAATGGATTACAAAACTATGGGATATGTACACAATGGAATTTTACTCAGCCTTAAAGAAGAACAAAATCATGTTATTTGCAAGGAAATGGAAGGAACTGGAAAACATTATGTTAAGTGAGATTAGTCAGTCACAAAGAGTAAAAAATCAAATGCTCTCCCTAATATGTGGAAGCTAGGGAGAAAATGGGACATAAGAGGGACTCCAGATGAAGGAGAATTCTTAGGTGAACAAAGAATTTGATTTAACGGAAGGTGATGGGGGGAGGGGGAGACACCCTAATGAGCATGATGTACTTACAAGATCTCATCAAAGTCAATCACTAAACTGACCTTGAGAAGGGAGGAGGAGGGAGGGGGGTGGGAATTGGGGAAGGGTTAATGAGAAATGTGTGCATGGATGTCTTTACCTTAAATAAATAAATAAATAAATAAATAAATAAATACAAGAATACTTAAATTTACATGTAAACTGGATTTTGATGTTCACAAACAACCCCTAGAATTTAAAATGATTATAACAAATCATGAATACTTAGTTTATAATTTGAAGATAATTATAACTCTACCCTTTTAAACAATGGCTCCAATTATATTATTTTACTGATGATACAAAAGTAGAGCTTTCTTAACAAAATCTTAGTTCCCAATAATATTTTCCTATATTATCTATTAAGTAAAGGGACTTTTTTTTTTTTTTTTTTTTCCGTACTGGGATTGAACTCAGGGGCGTTCTATCTCTGAGCTATACCCCCAGTCCTATTTTTTTATTCTTTATTTTGAAACCGAGTCTCACTAAGTTGCGGAGTGCCTCACTAGGTAGCTGAGGCTGGCCGCGAACCGGGATCCTCTGGTCTCAGCCTCCCGAATGCTGGGATTACAAGCGTGCGCCACCACGCCCGGCTAGTAAAGGGACTTTTTAATTATACATCTGGAATATTTCTAGCTAATGTGATTACATGTAGAATACTGGGTTTTCTGAATCAGAAACAAAATATAACATTTCCTGAAGCAGATCTCTGAGGCCTGGACAAATGAAATGGAATCAATAACATACTACTACTTAGAATAACTTATTACATTTCATAGGTTAACTACATTTTTCAAATACCAGTTTCACTCATGTCTGTATCTGTTAGCTTCTGTGTTGCAAAATCTCAATTACTTTGCCATATGCTTTTGATTTCCCATAAAATGAAGCTGCTGCTTCTACAAGAACATTTTCAGTATTGGTTACTATATTTGATATGTTTTGATTGTTCCTGAAAACCGATTTCATATATCCAAGCTCCTTGTCTGATGCCTCTACCAGACAAAACACCAGTATATAATATCTGAATATCTTTATAATAAAGCTGAAAGAGTTTTGTCAAAAGCACAGTATTTCAGGTTTTTGTTTTTGGTTTTGGTACTGGGGATTGAACACAGAGGCTTTCTATCTCTAGGTTATACCTCTAATCCTTTTTATTTTCTAATGTTGAAACAGGGTCTCACTAAGTTACTGAAGGCCTAAGTTGCTGAGACTAGTTATGAACCTGCAATAGCTCCCAAGTACTGGGATTACAGGCGTGCCACCATGCCTGGCTAGTATTTGTTTTAATCTTTATCTCTGTTATATAAAAATTTTTGAAATGTTGAATACCGTCAAGATGATTAAATTTGAAGTGAAAGGGTAGAATTCTTATTTGTCTTTTCTATTTATGACCTTGGATTTCAATTTTTCTGGACCCCTGTTTTTCAATTTCACAAGAGAATGGCTTGTGCTGGACCATTTCTTGGCAAAGCAGCTCCAAAACTCTTTTGCACGTGATGGACCTGTCTCTGAAATGGCTTCCATTTATCTTCAGTTGTATTCTCCCCAAAACAAATCCTGAAGGAAAGATTTGCATACAGGCAGCTCATTTGGTAGTTATTTTGTGAAACACTGTAATGGGATATCAAGACAGAAAAAAGGAAAAAGGAAATGTTCTCAGAAACAGGGAAATGTTCTCAGAAAGTTATGGAAGTGGGCCCTTGGAACCTCTAATATTGGAGTGCTTTGGGCAGGATGCACAGCCTACTCCCCAGAGTTACCCTCTCCAAAGGCTGAGGGAGCTGGGGAATTGTAATTCAATGTTTGTCAGTCATTGGCTGAGGGGTCCTGGGAAGGAAAGACTAATCCACTGCACTTGCAGCCTGCACATGGGGCTCTGGCAGCCAAAGAGATACAGATGCGAGGAGTTATAAATTGGGCCCAAGAGCACTGATGTGGGCTGAAAGAATATGGTGGGGCATTGAGGGTTCTGCTATTCCCTCTCCATCCACCTTCCCAATCTATCTAGCAGATATCTGGTCATTCTCCAGTAAGTTCCAGGGATACTCCCTCCTTGCAACTTCCCTTGATACCAAGCTCTATCACTACATTTTCCCATTACACTAATAAGCACATTGCACATGTATCTCCCCACTAACCTCTAAGTTCTTTGTCTCACCTAGTAGTTCACCTACATCTATTTGATCAGTGCTATTGGATAAACCTGTGGTTCTTTTGCAAAAATTCATTAAGCTGGCTCTTATTTCTCTCAGGAAAAAGAGCATGCATAAATTACTGTAATGTTTATGCCAAATAGCTATCCTTGTCTGTGATTCTTAAACTATTTAAACATCTAAAATAGTGGAGTAGCTTATGCTGACATTTTAGTGTTGCTACCAAATTCATAACACCAAAAATTTGGTGAGCCATGATATTTGAAAACTCATTCAGCGGATAACAGCTTCAATAAGCATAGATTGGATGCCTAAATTCCCCAAGGTACCTTGCTGTTTAAGATTCCTTTCTACTATTCTTTACATTTTCCTTCATATATAGACATAGATACACTGTTTAACCTGAGATCAAATTTAATGTTTAATTCTTAATATTGAATTCAGATAAAAAATAACCAACCAAATTTGAACACACTAACAAAGGGAATATTATCAGATTTATTTTGTACTGATAATTTATAAAAGGAAGTTTGTCTGGCAATTTATACTGAAGTTGTCGTTTCTGTTTATATAAAAATACATTTTTCAGGCACATGTCAGGTTCTGTCACTCTACAAATAGTGCACAGTCTTCAAAGTGGTTTTGTATTTTTCCACTGGTAGAACTTTGTCCCATTCACTATTCTTTTAGTTAATGGAGCTACTTTTCAAAATATAGATACTTCAAACATCATTTCTCTTCTTGTTGGTTAGTTCCCAAATTTAGTTTTTTCTCCTCTGTTATATTTTAACAAAATGACTGTCCTATATTACACACCCTTACTTTGTGCCCAACCCTATAGGTAAGAAAAATGAATAAGAGAGCTCCAAATCTCATAAAGGTTCCTGGCTTTCAAATTTCTTATTACACAGGTTTCATCCGGTGCACCTAGCAGCAGTGCATTCTATCCAAACAAGTTACTTTTAAAAGGCCCATCACATCACTTTAATTTGTTCTTATTCAATCTTGGTCTACTAAAACAAAAGAAAAAGTATTTTGCAATTCCTTAAGCCTAACTGTTTGCTTGGAGACAACCTGATTTATGTGTGGTTCCACTCATCCATCCATTTCGTTCTTTTTCCCTTCCTTCTTAGAGATCAGTGACGCTTTCTTTGCTGCAAGTCTTTTCTTCATTGTTACAGTACCCTTAAGATAGGCTGAGCACCATGAAATTTGGGGACTTTTCTTAGGGGGAGCTAAGACTTCACTTTATTTCCCCTCTGGGTCAATTAGATTTCTCCGAGTTCCCTGGTGGGTTGGTCTAACACAAAATGATCATTAATCTGAAGGTTATATATAAACCTTACTTGACGTATCAGCAGGAGAAAGGAAGACTCTGAAAAGTCAATCCAGACTGCTGATCAGTCATTTTGACACACAGTTTAAAATGTGCCCTTTGGCTATAAAATATCTTTAAGAGGAAAAAAAAATTAGCAGCAATAGGCTTAATAAAATAACTCTAGTGGGAATAAAAGTGAACAGTATCCGTGTTTTGGTTTCACTATATTATATACTAAAAATAAATAGTAAGTTTTGTAATAAATTGATGAAGTGAGCTGCTGCATGCATGTATCCATGACAACCTAGGTTAATATTTTTGAGCTCCAAATAGTTGTGTCACCAGAAATAAGTAAATTATCTTAAAAGTTATAATGAGACAAAATTGTTTCCATAAATATCTGTTGGCTAATAGTCCAACAGAAACTTGACAGCAAAACACAAATTATGAAATGTTTTTAATATGATTCCTAGGGAAACCAGAAAAACTGTTTATCATAATTAAAAGGTAGAAAGAGCAAAGAGTCAAGGGTCACATGCCCATTAGTTCATTGTGAAGTCAAAAAGGATATGAAAATAAGAGAAAATGCACACACTACCTTAAATACCAGATGGAATTCCATTTGGAAGTCTGATAGGGCAACCTCCCTGGAGCTAATATATGCCAGAGGTCAAGTAACAATGAAGAAAGGGTACATGTGGGCATTCTGCCAAGGGATATGCTGCCCTTTCCTTCTTCCAGTAAGAAGTACAACTTTCTTTAAATATAAGGCTTTGAGTTTGGATTCTGGAATATTCTGTGAGAAAGCAGCAAATACCATACCTTTGGGTTGCATTGCCTCGGAGTGCTCTGGAAGTCCTAACAAACTGTAGTGAAGCATGGATTTGCTTTGAAGGAATACTTTGAAGTTTCAGGAAAATAAAATGTAGAAGATAAAAAGAATGGGCAAGACAGGCATTTCCAAGGTCTTTTCTCATGTGGAATCCTAATTTTCTTTTGCATAATCAAGAAGGAAACGCATACTACTATTCACATATTACCTTAAGTAATACACAGAGGAAAAGCATTCAAGGAAAGATGTCTTAGAACATGGAATTTAAATTCCAGATAGAATTCTCTGTTAGTATCTAAAACTGTTCTATAACAGAAAAAACACTCACAAACTAATTAGAATAAAAGGTGATAATTAAGGGGAGATCTCAAAGTTCAAAATTAAACATTGTGATTGCCTCCCTAGTTGCTAAATTGTGTTTTTCAGCTCATTGTGCTTGGTGAAAACTTGTAAAGGATGAGGAAAATCCTGCTCCATAACATTATTCCCTATGAAATCATAGGAAGGCAAAGCAATGTACTCTGTGATTCTGAGTTAAGTGTATATTTACTTGTTTGGGTATATTTCTAATATTTAGATCAATTCTCCACTTATAGACAAATGTACTAGTGTTTTATTCAGCATTCTCACTACTATGACCCCAAATCCCTGGGCACCACAATTTAGAGGAAGGAAGATGTATTTGCTCCCAATTCTTGAGATTTCAAGGGTCCAGTTCATATTTGGCCAGGTTACATTGGTGGAGCTGAGGCCATGGCAGCAGGGAGGGGGGGGGCAGAAAGAGGGAGAAAACAAGTGTCCCGCTCTCTCATAACAGATGCCAGAGCAAGCAGGGAGATTCAGGGACATAAGCCAGTCCCTAAGGCCACACCCCCAGGAACTAACCTCCTTCAGCCACACCCAACCTACCTAGGTTACTACTCAATAAATCCATTACAATCCACTGACTATATTATAATCCTCAAGATTTAATTATATCAACTCTGAACATCAATACATCAGGAAACATTCTACATTTAAGCCATAAGAACTAGCAAACACTTTTTATGTTTGTGTATTTGGGGGAGAGGGAGAAAGTGTTACCAAGCTATTCTTCATCTTCTAGATACCTTCACGGACACCTTCACAGATGTTCCTTCAATTTCAAATGCACCTACAAAGTCATGGTACAATGATGTCAGCTTTCATAGCTTTGCATGAGGAGGATGATGAAGCTTCACAATCACCATGGTATGTACAGTTTGGACCACAGCTTCCAGCTTGCTGGGCTGCTGTAATGCTCCACAGGAGTCCCCTTTGTACACAGTGTGGTAAACAACCCACCAGATGTCAAAGACAAAATTTTGAATCCTCAAGAAGCAACTGGTCTCAGTCTGTTAGAAACTATCTTGAGAGTCTGTTTTCCTAACACTAGTATCTTTTTGCCATGACTGTTCTCAATGGATAAATTTCTTTTCCATCACAACCATCTGTGAAGATGTAGCAGATTTCTTTCAGAGTTCAATTGTGCTCCAGAGAACACCTTTGGTAAAAGTAATGGAAGTTACCTTGTCCTAACCTGCATCTCTCTTCCCCATTCTTCTGGAAATACAATTGGTCTACTTTCAGGGCAATCAATTGTATGTGTTTCTTGTTCAGTAAATCTCACTTAGCACTTGACTTATATGTGTCCTAGAGGGCATTGCAGGTTGTAGGAAAAAAAGGCAACACCCATGTCATTGGCATCTTGAAGAAACATGCTCTTTCCTGATGATTTTAGCAGCTGTAACCTTTCATCATTTATTCTTTCATTTAACAAACATTTGGGAAAGACTGTCTCATTTAAAGCACTGTCCCTAATTCCCAGAGCGAAAAATTGAATGAGCTTAGCTCCTGCCTTTAAGGAGTGCAGAATTCATTAGAAACAATAATTATGACAGAAATATGGGCCCTATATACTTAATTATTGGCAATTAATATGTGTCAGGCACATTGCTAAGTCTTACCTCAATCACCTCATTTAATCCTCATGAGAATCTTTTACATCATTCTTGTTTTATGATATGATTAAGAGCCTGTCTAGTGTCACATAGGTGTTTAGGCTCAAGGATGCTATTTAAGTGTAATTCTTGTCTATAAATCCCAGGTTTAAAAACATTTTACATAATGCATGTAGAAAAATACTATTTTTATAATTGAGTGAAAACCAGTTAGGAGGGAAAGGGGTAGAAGGAAGAACCCCTCAGAGGTCAGACTTATTAGCAATGTACCCAGGGAAGCCACTGAGTCAGAGAAAAAGAAGTCAGATGCTTATAAATCCCTAAAGCCAGGGATTGCCAAATACATCACAGATTTTTCAGCCAGTTCTGTGTACTTTCTATGTTCCCATGCCTACTACTACTTCCACCAATTCGTGGAATGTCTAGGTGGTAGCTTACTTAGCTGGGTTTTCCCTATTCACAATACTCGACAAATGTTGAATAAAAAAGGAAGAATGAAAAAATGCGATATTCTTCTAGCTATATCTTCAGAAGTCAGAAAGCCTGGAAGTTACTGTAAGGCTTCATAGTGTATTGAAGCACGAGTTAATTTTTTTCCTGTTTAAAATAGTTATGTGATAAAAATAGACCTTGGAACATTTAGAACAGAAATTCCATATGGAAACTAAGATATATCTGTACCACACAGTCCAGCTATTTCTCTTTAATATTTAAGCAATATACTCATACTTGTCACTAAATATTACCCCCACATACATAGCCCCTCAAGAAATAGAATTTGTATTGGCTGAGAAAAGATTAATGAAAGTTAAACTCAACTATTCTTCCTCATATGGGAATTCTGACCCTGAGCTTCCATGCTAACACTTGGCAGAATCCTCAACAAAATTTGAGCTGGGTACTGAGTGATTCTTCCAAACTGATCTCTAGTCAGAATGGAAATCAAGTTAAGATTGCACTTTGGAGTCTAGCCCATTTTAAGTGCTCTAATCGCATAACAGACTGAAGAAATAACTTCATTTGCTGCCAATCCTGCTGATTTGTGAACACACAAATAGAAAATGCTGCCTCTGGACAAAGGTGGTGTATAACTCCCATCTTTTACCTGCTGGGAGAAGTATTAATGCCATAAACAAGGTCCTTACTGGGGCGGGTGAGGGGGGTCCTAATTGTGTGGCATCTTCTAACCAACATCTAATTTTCCAGGGTTCTAGGAAAATTCCATGTCTCTTCTCTTTGACAAAAACAAAACAAAACAAAACAAAAAACGTATCCAGCACAAGAACCACCTCACTAAGAAGGCTAAAGTGAGAAATCCACCCAGCAAAGTTCCTTCCTCCCTCTCATACACATCTCATTTGGTATTTAATAACTTATTCCCTTTTCTTTTTTTTTTTTTTTTGGTACTGGGGATTGAACCTAGGGACATTCTACTCTGAGAAGCCACATCCCCAGCACTATTTTATCTGTACTTTGAAACAGTAAAAAGTTGCTGAGGTTGACCTTGAATCTGGATCCTCCTGTCTCAGTCTCCCAAGTACTGGGATTACAAGCATGTGTCACCATGCCTGGCTTCAGAAGATTTTAAGAAGAATACAAACCAAGAATTTTATATTTATATTCAGCCAGGCAATCATCTGAATTTGAAGAACACGCACACACACACACACACACACACACACACACACACA